>RJWH01003313.1:0-163003 GCA_004363575.1 Solenodon paradoxus | reverse complement strand
CACACACACACACACACACACACACACACACACACACACACACACACACACACACACACACACACTGAGGACAGAACCCTCGCCCTGCCGGCTGCTCCAGGGTTATCAGGCGCTTGGCCTGCGCGGCGGTCTGGGGCCCTGGCCCTGACAGCCAGATCTACCATCAATTTACCTTCTGCCGCCCCAGCTTCCCATTTAGCTTTTAACGTCAAATCCTGCATTTTTGTCGGCTCCGGCCTGTCTAGAGAGGTTGTGATTTCGCTGCAGGAGTGATTGCTTTTAACAAAATGGCAGCAACCACATTATCCGAGCAATTAAAACAGAGGCCTTTTAGCCGGTCCCGCAAGGCAGGAGCCTGGAAAGATATGTATATATAAATATATATGTGTGTGTGTGTGTGTGTGTGTGTGTGTGTGTGTTTTAAAGCGAAGAAGAAAGAGAGTTAAAAGAAAGAAATGTGTAGCTAGCGGAGAAAATCGTGGAGGCACAGACGAGACTCTCGTTCAGCGTTCAGCATCCCACTCCCTTCCCTGGGATTATGACAGCTTGGAGTAGGGATATTGGGGGGCTACGTGCCATGAGATGAGTGGGGATTTCGAGGAGTCTGGGGGGGGACGGGTAATCTGGGGGATGTCTTGCAAGTTGAAATGTCCAATCAATTGGGGGGGCGCGTCCAGTTAAGGGGTTCAGCCTCTTGGAGTGTCCACTCCGATGGCTGTCTGGTCTCGTGGGGGTTTCCGGAGGGTTGGAAGGCCGAGGATGTTGGGGTTCAGGGGCTGGTACAGCTGTGCGGGAGCAAGAGCTCAGGAGGCCGGTGAGGAGGCGGGCTGCGCCTGGCCCAGGCCAGACAAAGAGGACGCGTTTCTGGAGCGCGCGTTTAAAACCATGTGCCGCGTGGAACGGCCCGGACGCGGCGCGCAGGGTCTTCTGACTCCCCTGTGCTGGTGGTTAATAAACCAGAAAAAGGGTTAAACTGGTTGACACGCGGGAAGACCTTGAGGGCGAAGAAGATCAGCTACCCCGGCAAGCAGGGGCACACAGGCCGGGAGAAGGTATCTCATCTCTGGTTCCAGCTTTCCAACCTCACTGCCGGCACCACCATCCACTCCACGACTGCGGCAGCCTCTTTCACGCCACTCCTAGGATCTGGCGGCTTCGAACCCGGCGGATTAAAGTAAAGACGCGAAAGGCGGCTGAAGGCAGGAGAGGGAGGGAGCCACCCGGTCAGATGGACCGGGATCCCGAGAGTAATCGAAAATCAGGGCGCGCCTCCCTCCGCCCCACAGCGCTATAAACAAAGACAAGAGTCTGTAAACAGGGCCCCGCGCCCACCTCGTCCGCTGCGCCGCCGGCTGACCCGAGGGGAGAAAGTTCAGATCGCTTTGGCCGAGTTGTTCTAACCCCTCGCCCTTGCGTTGTCAGCTGCCCACAGAACCAGCCGGCAGAGCCCCTCGCTGGTCTCTCCCTGGGCACTTTGAGAAGTGGCCAAGTGCCTCCCGGCGCAGAGTGGGCACAGAGCGGCGTGGGAACCCCTGGGGTACAGGGGAGGGGCTGCACCCGAAGTCGAGGTGCGAACAGCACCCCAGGTTGGGTTGCAAGATGGAAACCCGTCTGCAGCCTCCCGCCAGATTTTATATACGTGGCGTTTCATGAAACAAACCGCTTTTTAATATGTTTCACACCTTCCCCCCACCAAGTTCACCCCCTTCCTCCTTGTCTAGCCTCCCCCGCTCCCAGGCCTGCGGAGTCCTCTGTGGCACTCCGGTTTCTCCAGCAGAAATTCTGTTTCTAGCCAAGTCTAAGGGCAAAAGGAGGCCTCAGAGACTTCCTTCTGGGATGAGCTTGGGTTGTAGGCCCCCAAACCTCCGATGAGGGGAAGTCCCTCTTGGGCGACTGGTAGCCTTGAAAGGTCGCGGGCTCGGACACCCCACCGTTAATATTGACTTCCCTGTAGCTCCTTGTAAATCTAGCCTCCCCTTCACCCCCCCACCCCCTTTAAATCCAAAGTCTTGTTGGTGATTTCTTATTTGACATAAAATTCCTTGTTACCTAATCAGGGATTTTTTTTCCCCCCAAGGCCCTCCTCCTTCCCCCAGGCCTCTTCAGAGGAAAATCACCTCAACTGAGACTAAGAGCAAAAACCTCCTCTTTTCCTCAGGCCTTTCCTTTTCTTGGATGAAGGCCCTATATTTTGAGTGACAAACTCTAGACTAGTTCCTAAGGCTTCAAGAATGCCTGGGGCCCTCCTCACACCTCCTCCACTGATAAGGCACCCCCCCCAAACAAAAGCCAAAGTCTCCCGGAGTGGCATCCAGTAGATTGTAGAAAAACAAAAATACTTCTCCATCTTCTGAGTGGAGGGTGGAGACCTCCAACCCCCCTTCCAGACACCACTCAGCTTTCTCCTGGGGACTAGGGACTGGAGAGCAGGAGAAAGAGACTCAGCAGTGTCTCTTCCCTGGGATTTTCGCCAAGCATACTTCTTTTTAAGAGAAGCTTCTTGCCCTCTGAGGTGTGGACCTCACCTCATAGTGATTGCTTGGAAGGAATGACTTTCAAAAAAAGTTAGACGCAATCGTGATAATTTAGTTTACTTCTGAATATTTTAAATATTATGAAAACAAGTATAACAGCTTTGTTTTCAAAAGTCTTTTGAGGTATCAACCATTAAAAGATGGGGGGGGGGGAGCTTCCCAGGGGAAAATCTGAATACAGCAGCTGTATCTAAATTACCTGAAGAGGAATTTAGGGTAATGGTGATTAACATGTTCATGGGAATTTAGAAATCAGTAGAGGCAGTGAAAGAGAGTGTCAGGAAGCAAAGAGAAGAATTAACACAAGACATGAAACAGGAAAGAGACACGATGGCTGAATTAAAGAACTCAATAGAGGGGCTCAACAAGCTTTCAATAGAATCAGTGATTGGGAAGATAGGACAGAGTAACTCAAGCAAACCAGCAAAGAGAAAAAAAAAAAAATTCGAAGAATCAGAAGACAGCATTCAAGACCTCTAGGATAACATCAAAAGGAACAACATTTGCATCATAGGGGTCCCAGAGGTAGAGCGAGAAAAGGGGGCAGAAACCATATTTGAAGAAATAATAGATGAGAACTTCCCCAAGGTAAAGAATGAAGCAAGCCTCCAGATCCAGGAAGCTCTCAGAATTCCTATTAAAAGAAACCCAAACAGAAATATACCTAGACACATCATCAAATATCAAAATACAAATAAATAAAAATATCAAAAATACAAGATAAAGAAAGACTATTAAAAGCAGTCAGAGAAACACGTCATGTACAGAGCAGCCCCCATAAGATTGTCAGTAGACTTCTCAAATAAAACTCTGCAGGCCAGAAGGGAATGGCATAATATATTCAAAGTGATGAAAGAAAAGGAGTTTCAACCTAGGATACTATATCCGGCAAGGTTATCATTCAGAACCGAAGGCATGATAAAAGCCTTTTCTGACAAGCAAAAGTTAGAGGAGTTTATCACCAAAGAAGCATCTTTGCAAAAAATATTAAAGGATACTCTATAAAGCACAAAGAAACTCCACAGAAAAACAGAAAGACAGCAAATACACCATAGTGGGTCTCGTCTGCCATCCTTGATCAAATTAAAACCTCCAGCAGCGTTTCTTGCTTCCGGTCCTTGTTCATCAGAACAACTCATCAACAACCCAGTGGAAGTGTCCCTTTCTTGCCTGCCAGCTTCTGTGCACTTTCCATGAACCAGTCCTGACCCAAGACAACACAGAGACTCTCTTCACCACCTGTGGACAACAATTACACCTTCTCCAGATGACAAGAATCCCAACCTTAGGGAGAGGGTCCATCTTTCAACATGTTCCTTCCTTCCATACTCAGCTCTCATTCCCAGGGTACATGTTAGAGTACTCATCCCCTTTGTAGTTAGTGCCCCAGTGTAATTCACAATTACATGAAAACTTTCCATGTTTTCATTCAAAGTTTTTTAAAAAGAAAAAAAAAACACGAATGTATCAAGAAGGACAGAATGGACATCAGAATAAAATGCTATGACCATGTCAAATGCACTAAGGAATTTAAAAGATCCTGAATCTAGTGCCATGCAAGTCATCAATGATTCTGAAGAGAACAGTATTGGGGGTGTGGTAGGAAGCCACACTCCAGTGGACTGAAGGGAAATTGGATCTGCTGGAGACAATGAAAGGCATTTAAAAAAGAAATCTCTCTGAATTCACCTGGAAACTGGTAAAAATATGACACAGTGTTTAGAATTTAGCAAAGAGACTTTAAAATGGTAAAGAAATAAGCATAGTAAGTGCTACTAACAAGAGTTTGGAAATGAGTAAGTAGAACTTACATGAAAACACTACAAGGAATTAATATGGAACATTTTTTCAGTGACAAACCAAGAGGTGGGAGTGGTGGCAAGTATGGCTTTATCATTGTTCACAATTGTTGAAGCGTAGTTAAAATAAAAATACCAAGTTAAAAAAAAAAGATGGGGGGCTTTGTAAAAAAAAACACACAGTGGTTTATTGAATACTTACAACGTTTACACCTTCAATATTAATTAAATTCCACGTAGTTTTAAGAGGATGGAAGTGCACAAGACAAGGAGCTGTTGGAAACATTTTCAAATAGGGAACGACCACAGTTGAAAACACAGCACTAGATATCGACCCCAACGGAACTGTTAGCGGCCCCATTTTCTGCTTTGAAATAAAACTTTATAATCCCCAGGAATATTTATATCCAAAAGGCCAAGTATTAAAGATACACTTCACATACACACTATTGTCGTGTCTTTACCTGGGAGGGGTCGCCTAGGCGGGGAGAGGTGTCTACACAGCCAGGAAGAAACATTCACACACAATCTAGGAGAAGACACGGGATCCCTTACCACGCGGGAGTGTCCTCTTCATATTAAAATATGGAATGCTTTTCTTCAATTATCCACTTTTTTTTTTTTTTTTTTTTGAGGGGGAGGTGGGAAGCGGCTGCCTCAAAGGGGGGCAAAGAGAGGGGAGGCAAATTGCACATAAATAAACCGGATGATTCCAAATGCAAGAAGTCCTCGGAGCGCAGCGCGGGCCGGCGAGCTTTCCCGGGGTCCTGGGTCTGCCTCCGGCTCCTGGGCCCCGACTCCCTCGCGCTGTCTCCTCCTCCTCCTTCTCACTGCTTGAGCTCCAGGGCCCAGACGTGCTGCGGCCAGCCCGTCCGGCCTTTGGTTTTCTTGTCGTTGCTGCTTACTGTGCTTTTCAAGATTTCGTTCTGGGGAGGGTGAGGGGAGAAAAGCCAAAAGAAATTCAGAGAGGAGCCCAGGTTCCACGCCACCCGAGCGCTTCCCGAGCCGCAGGAGACAGCGAGACAGGCTGCACCCCAGGCGCGGTGCGGCAGTTTCCAGTCCCAGGCTCTGCAGAAAAGCTGCGAGGGTGTGCGCAGCTCTAGCTACCGCCCAGGCCTGCAGGATCAGCTACCACGTCGGTAGGTTTATAAACAAGCACCCGATTTCCAGCCGTTTATAGAGGAGCGGGGCGGGGGGAGGGGGTGCCTTTCTCCCGCTCCAGAAGTAGGGGTGCGAGCGGGGGTCGCCGCTACATCTGGCTTCCCAGTTTTCAATCGCAATCTCAGACTCGCGCTCTCGGCAAGAAGAGGCCAAGGTCCCTCCGCCCTGGGCCTGGGCCTCTTGGCCCACGATTCTCTGCCTTCAGCTCAGCCTCGTCTTTCTTCACAGGTTCTGAAATCCCCGGTTATCCCGGAGGTCATTCGATTCCGCAGCGACCAAAGCGCCACAGGCCCCAACTTAGAAAAACTCGGCAAATGGAAGTCGTTTTCGAACCCTTCTTGGAATAGCCCTGTTCAAAACTCCGTCACTCTATGAACACTGAGTATGAACCCGAGAAGACTTTCATTTCCAATGATAATTTCGCCTTACAGTTAGCAGTAGCTATGGCCATAACAACATTTACTTTTGTCTGAAAATATACACGCTCAGGGAAATATAACTAGAAATATCCAGAAAGTAGCCTCATCCGGGAGGTTACATTTTTAACCGCGTCGCCCAATTCAAGCTGGAGCTGCATTTTAAAGTGAAAGGTACTTGGTTCGGGTGTATCTTTACGTGGATCGGACAGAGTAGTGAGGACAACTCGAAACCTCGCTCCGAACTAGTGGCAGCCTCTTTTTATCACTAATGCGATCAAAAATGAAATCAGCGGAATTCAGTGGTGATGGGCCACTTGTTTTAGAAATATGTGTAAGCACGATGGGCCTGGAGGCCAAGGGTAGGCTCTAACGCACGCAGAATGAGAGGTCCCGGCCGGGGCCGTCCGAAGGTCTTTCCCGACCGACAGTTCGCAAGGCCCGCCCCAAGTGCCTGGGGGAGCGGCGACGGCGGCCTCCTGGAGGAAAGGTCGCCGGCCTGAAGCAGCCCTCGTAATCTCCTGTTGCTGACACTCTCGCCTACATCCTTTGCTTCTGCGGGGAGACTATGCCCACCAGGACCGGGTACAGACAACCGTGGATCAGAATGCATCCCAAGAACGCAGAATGCCACTGCTCAACCCAACTGGAAAGAGACCCGGGACCGCGACCCCAAGTCCCATTGCCTTCTGGGCCCCTGCTACTCACGAGCTCCTTCTTCCTCTTCTCTTCTTTCACATCTGTCTTCTTGATCTCCGCCTTAAAGGCCTCCGCCTCGCCGTTCTGGTCGTCCTTGGCCAGCAGGTCCATGAGGTAGGCGATGTAGCTGGTGGCCAGGCGCAGCGTCTTGATCTTGGACAGTTTGGTGTCAGCGGGCACGTTGGGGATGCACTCGCGCAGTTCCGCGAAGGCGCTGTTGATGCTCTGAGTCCTGCGCCGCTCCTTGCGGTTGGCGGTGCCCCGGCGCTTTACCGGGCGCGGCCCCCCCAGGCCCGGAGGCCCGGCACCCGGCGGCACCCCCCCGTAATGGGAGTGGTCCAGGCCAGCGGCGCCGCCGGCGTACTCGGGGCTGTAGGACAGGGCCATGCTGTAGTCGGGGGGTGACATCTCCGGGTGGCCGATGAGCCAGCCATGGAAGTAGGGGTTCTCCTCGTGGCTGCAGCGGCTGGCGGCGGCGGCGGCGGCGGCGGCGGCGGCGGCGGCGGCGAACGGATAGCCTTCATGGTGCACCACCGGGTGGTGGGGGAAGCCCCCCACCAGACTCATCTCGCCCTCCGCGCCCCTCCACGCGCCCCAGCGCGCGCGCAGCCCCGCGGCGCCCTCGGCCGGGGCCCCGGCTTCGGCGCCCGGCGGCCTCCCCCACCCCCCGCCCCCCAGCCCCCGGGCGCCCGGGCCCGCCCGGCAGCCGCAGAGGGGGCTTCTGCAGCCCGGGCCCCGGCCCCGCGCCTGGCCCACGGGGCCCGCCTCAGCAGCGCTGCGGCCGCCGGCTCCCCATGGGGCGCGGCGAGCTGGTCCCGGCACCGTGCGCCCCCGGCCGCCGCCGCCGCCGCCTGGCGCCCTGCTCCACGGCGCGCGCGCCGGCTCCTGCTTCCCGGGCTGCTGCAGGGAGGCGGAATCCTTTCGTGCTCATGCAAAGGTGCCCGGCTTCCCAGAGGCTCTTCTGGGGGTCCCTGCGCTCCGCGGCCCGGCCGCGATCTCGGCACCGAAGCTAACCCGGAGTCCCGGGGCGAGTCTCGGAGTCCGAGCCGCGGCTGCAGGAGCCGGCCCCGCTGCAGAGGGAGGCGGCGGGGTCGGCTGCCCACCGTGCAGCCACCTCTGTGCGACCCTCCCCTTCCCGCCCCTTCCCCTCCCCCACCAGCCCAGTCTGGGTTCTTGGGCGCTTATTGTTTTAATGCAATTTTTGCTTGTTGTTGTTTTGATCCTTGAATGTGATTTTGGCTGCGAGTAATGTGTCCCCGCTCCTTTCGGGCTCCCTCGGAGGGCTTTCAGAGAGGTCTCAGTGCATCCATTTTCTCAGATCCTCTCCTTTCGGGGGGAAGGATATGGGGCCCTGCAGGCGCCTTGGGGCGCGAAGGCGGCGGCTGGCGCTGTCGCGGGGGTCTGCGGGGTGGCGGAGAGGCTCCCGGGCGGCGGCGGCGGCGGCGGCGGCGGCGGCGATCCTGGGCTGGACGCCTGGAGGGAGCCAGCGGATTTTCCCAGCAAGATCTCCACGTACAGCCACATCTTTAGGCCGCTCGGGTTAATATATGTCGTCAGAGGCTCCCCACGCCAATCCCGGGGCGGCGGGGGCGGCGCCTCGCGCTCTCCGCAATAAAACTTTTTGATGTTCTCCTTGCTAATTGCCGAGGTCCTCTTCCAGGATTGGCTGCCCCTTCATAACCATAAGATAATTAAAACGAGGGGGGGGGGCAGGGTTAAAAAAACTTTTTTATCAGCCAGAGGTTAATGCAAGTGTTTAACAGATGCTTCACTATTAAAATATTTTTCCCCAAGTCTCAAATATTGAAGAATCTCAGACCAGGTACAGTATTACTTCACTTTCCTTTCCGGTTAAAAAAAAAGAAGAAATGCAGGTATTGCTTTTCTTCGTGGTTCGTAGGTAACCGAGGCAAGAAAACAGGCAAGCGGTTTTGTGCAGTTTGGTGTCCGGCGGAGAGCAGAGGCAGGGAGGGGTGCCCGCACTAAGAGGCGGGCGGGAAGCTGGTCCTACCTGCTCGGGGGCGGCGGGGAAGGCGGCCCCTTGGTGCTGGGCACAGACTCGATCGCGGGGTTGCTTTACTCACCCACTGAGTTACCCCGGGCAGGGCTGGCTCTAGTTACTGCGGCAGATATTGGAGGTCAAGGTTGAGACCCTCCTGGATGAAAGGTTCAGCCGATTGTAAATGCTCTCGTTTCCATATTTTCCAGGGCCAAGAAGACCTTTGGCGATTTCAATGCACCCGCACCTCGATTCCCCGAATTGGTCATGTGGCCGGGATCGTAGTTCCCTCGATTTCACTGGCCTGTTTGGTAAGTAACTGAATATTTTTTACAGCGTGTTCAGAGCTTATTTTCCAGTTTTTATGAACAAACATATAAATATATCTCTGCATTCCTGCCTCTCCCATAAAAGCGGGCATCTGTGGGAAGCAGGTTTAGTTATCGGAGGGGAACCATTAAACACCAGTTTAAGAGGCAGGCCGGGAGGACGGCTCGTGGATGTTAAGACCGCTGGCCTTGGTGATCCTGAATGCATTAGAGCGAAAATGAATCTACACTTGGAAGTCACCGGCTGCAGGGCACTCGGCCTGGGCGCCCGCGTGGCGTGAGCATCTGGAGAATTGACCGGGGGCGTGGACGGTGGTGGGGGGACAGTGGCAGGAGCTGAGATTATCCCCGGGACTTGGCTCAAAGCCTCGAGAGGAGGTTGATGTGTAGACGGGGATTCCACCCACTGGATTTCGGTGTGGAAACGGGTGTCAACAGGAGCCCGCGGGCCATAAATTAGAGGAACGCAGGCAGGGCAGAGTGTGCAAAAGCCCGGGCCTCCCACCTACCTGGGGCTGGGTCGGACTTGGCCAGGGTCGCCCAGGGGAGACCAACGACTGCATGTTGGTCATCGTCCTTTGGAGGTAGATAGAGTCAGGTTCCAGGCTGCTCAGGGAGCCCCCACCCCGAGGACTCCATGAGGACAGTCCTTTCCTTGGGCACTTTGTGGAGGGAGAGGTGTTCCTTGGCTCAGGGTGGAAGGTGAAGTCTACTGGAATGGGAAGTGGAGCTGGGGCCGGGGTGCCCAACTTGGGTGCTGCCAGGGATCGGGGAGCTCCGGGGCTGTGATCTGGAGCCCCGGGCAAAGCCTTGAGAACTAGCGTTTAGATTTGCAGCGCCTAGGCGCTAAGAGAGGCAAAGTAGCTCATCAGATGTGGAAACCTGGGCTGGGAGTCCACGCAGGCCCCTTCTGTTCCTGCTTGATAACAGTTTCCTTGGACAGACTCCCCTAACCCCCATGATTCTTAATGTGGGGAACTGTGGGAGGGGAGTAGCTTAAAGAATATTCACTGGTGAGTGTTTGGGGCTTGGCTTTGGGTCTGAACAAAATAGTGACTTAGAACTATGAACCCCGACTTGAAGAGGCCTGTAGTTTTGAGTACAAAGAGAGTCTTTTTAAGACCTTGTTCTTCAAGGAAAGAATATCAGTGGCGCGGTCAGGTTCAGTTTACATTTTCTCTAGGAAGGCAAACCCTAAATGTGTAAATACTGGTAGTCCAATCCTCTAACATTCCATACATTTTAAAAAGTCTGTTTATAAAGCTCCTCTAAGTCTCCGGAACAGGTAGACAAAGTAAGTTAGTTGCACCCAGGCTGGGACCTGACAACAATTCAGGGCAAGTACTCGGAAGGCTGCTCTTTGATCCACAGGAAGTTTTGGGAATGGAAAGGAAGAAGAGATGAGGTTGCTGTGTCCACCCGAGAGCTCTCAGTGGCCAAGACTTTAGAACTTGGCTCTTTCTGCCTGTTGCATGCTCCGTAATTGAAACTGAATTAAAAGGAGACGGGGAGGTGAACGCCTTGCAGGTCCTAGATAGCATGGCATGTGATGAAAGAGATGGACACCATGGTGGCCATGGGGGGAGTCGTAAAAGATGCTAATCTGAACATCCTCACTGACGGTGCCATGATCAGTTAATTAATACACTGAAAGGGACTACAGCTTCAGGTATCTCAGAAGGTCAAACCGAGAGACTGGAGCTTTAGAAGGGTGACTGGGAAACAGGGGAATGAGCGAATGCACTCTAGCATCCTCAGTTGTAGTTCCTGACTCAGGGAGACCTGACTCTGAACACACAACCAAATGCCGCTACTTGAAAAAAATAAAATGATTCGTTTCTTTGGGGTACATTGTGCTCCAGGCCTGGTGGGATATGGGGTCAGCCTGAGCCTGTGGAAAGCCCTGTGGCAAAGAAACCATGTCAAAATGTCTTTCAGTTTAGGTGGCCTGTGCCTCCAGGGGTGGCAGTGATGGAGGTGCTGGGAATGGTGGTGATAGGAGGGAACTGGGGAGAGAAAGGGAGGAGGATGTGGTTCCTAGGTTTAGATGTTGAGACCCCACTCCTGAGCTGTCCTAGTGTGACCTCTGGTGAGATGCTCTCCAGAGGATTCATGTCCCATCTAGTACTGAAAGGCCCAAGAGACTGAGATGACGGTGGCCGGTGGAAGATGACTTCATCCATGGCAGGGCAGCCGGGGTTGAGGGAATGTTTGGGATTCAGTGTCCAAGATGTCTTTGGTCTTCATTTCAGCAGCTGGTAGACCCACTGAGTTCGCATCCCTCCTTCTCTAACTACGACAAAGAATGGGACCCCCACATTGATTTCTTGCCCTTCACTCCCATCCTGTCCCCTGGAAGAGTGTCCAAGAGCAGGGCAGAGGCCGGGCAACCCCCTGCAAACATTTTGGTTTGGGTCTCGGGAGATATTACTTTAAAAATCAATCTGGTTTAAACTAAATATTTTTTTAAGCCTCAATCTGTTTTCAGGGAAAATACAGATCTTTTTGGAGGTATTTATTATTTCAAAGGCAAGGGCAGTTTGTATCTTGTGTTTTGCTCCGAAGAACTCAAAATAAACTGGACCTGAGAAAAAGCAGGCCAGAGAGCCATAAACACACATTTTATGTTTACGGGAAGTGTGGCTCTGTTCCCTTCATCATTTCTTTAAATCTCGCATTACCTTATTTTCCTAGTCAACATCAGAAGTTGACTCGGAGCATTCCTTTAAGCATCTAGAATGCTCCTATAGAATGTGAACCTCAGGATGTCTGAATACCCCCAGAAAGCTCCAAACCCAGAAGGTGGCAGAAAAAGAAATGTGTGCCTGATGATGCCCCTCCACCACAGCCCCACCTGCTCCAGGGAGGCGCTTCTGGTGACACCCTGCTGGCTTTGTGTTCCTGTCAGTACTGGAGTGGGGTCGAGTCACTTACATACTAGTCACTTAGTCCCAGAACCTGCAGGACATCCAGACTTAGGCACGCTGAGTGGCAGCGAGGCTCTCTCTCCCACTGGAGTTCAGCAATCCCTCCCGTTCTTGTTTTCCTTTTGGAAAAGAGTTGTCTGCAGATAAGGCAAGTGACAATGACTCCAGAAATGTGTCCCTCAAAGCAGAATCAAGTTGGATAGGCCTTTTAAGTCTGTTTCAAACACCGAAAGGCAGAACAGCTGAGGTTTTATTTCTTCTGTACATTTTTGTGTTTGGGTTTTGGGGTAGAGCTGGAGCATTTGATGTGTGTGAATCCCTTTCCCCATTCAAAGCAGACCTGGGGAGAGAGGGCTGGGGAGTGATCCAATGAGGACCATGGAAAGGCTGATTGCTTATGACTTCTTCAGCCTAGTTTGCATTAAGTCCTGAAGACAAATCAGGGCTGAAATTCCCTCTCCCCTTCAAATAGTCTCCCCACCCACCCCCTTCTTCTTCTCTCTCTCTCTCTCTCTCTCTCTCTCTCTCTCTCCCTCCCTCTCTTCTAATTAGCCTTCCAGCAATGCTTGGATTTATAAGGTTTTTGATGTCATTGAACCTGAAATTGATGAAGAATAAGATATAGTTTCATCCTTAAGTTCTTTAAGAAAAATCTCTTTTAAAAGTAGACTTAATCGAATCTAAATTGTGTAAGTTTAAAGTGTACAATGTATATAAATCTTAATAGCCAGTATTATAGACAGTGGGAATTTTCAATTTCTAAAAAAAAAAAAAAAAAAATCAGTGACAAGATCTCCCTATTAAGGGACAGACAAACATGTCTGTCTGGTTTTCATTGATAAGGGAGAATGAGATACTTTGCTAAAGCACGGATTCAGACTACAGGGAACAAACGATAATGCCTGTGAAAAGGGCCTCTCCAGAGGCAGCTGAGTGTAAACACTACCGGGTGTTATTAATGTTAAGATGCCGGTCCTAATAGGTATTGATCTTTGCTACTTTGTAGAACAACAGAGAGTTTAGAGTTAAGGTGGCAGAAGGAAATACATACCACACTATCCATCTGCATTCTTGTTTCAAGCAAATTACATACCAGCAGTGTTTTCTTCTAAGCCAGGAGGAAAGCATTCAACATTCAGATGAGGAAGCAGTTGTAATTTTATGCACATGCTCTATGGAAAGAATAAGCCATAGATTTCAACTCATCTGCAGTGCCCCAGATAGTTAGGGGTTCGGAATAAAATACAAAAGCAGCAGCTACTGAAAGTGTGAGGTTGGGACCACTTGTATGTGACTGATGGACTTGTTTGAGTGCCCTTGCCGCGCTGACTGCAGGCTTGCTTGTATTCCTGGGAGCTCTGTTCTGAAACCTCCTTTGCAAATCCACTGAGATGAATTTCTTTTAGCTCTGGCTGTTTCTTCCAAATGTTTCCTACTTTCTTCTAAGGCCTTTGCTTCTAGACAAGGGACTTGAGCCAGAATGGTAAGGTTTCAGGTTAACAAAAAGAAACACTTTTATTGTCAATATTAATGGCAAACCTCGATTTTTACAAGACTTGGGTTTAGCAGCATGAGCAGATCAAAAGCAGCCTGGCTTGATTTCTCAATATTCTCTGGAGCTTAGACAATTAACTGCAATTTTGCTCCTAACGAAGCAACACACACACACACACACACACACACACACACACACACACACACACACCCACAGAGTAAGAGGAATATTAAAGTTCGTTTTTCAGGCGGGATTTTATTTTTTACCTGTGAATACTCTGTCAGCGTCTAATACACTTGTTCACTGACTCTGAGTTGAGTTTTGCAGGAAACCTCCTTAATACAATGTGTGGGCAGAGTGTCGTCATTTGCAATGCGAGGAGCCTGCAGCAGCTTGTGCATTCCAGGCTGACTTTTCTGGTGGGGGTAAGGATCCGGCAGACTGAGGGCTCCCTGGTAATTTGGGTACACCGAGTCTCCAGTTAATGATAGATAATCAGCCTTTGGGTCATTCGGTCATTCTCTTATTACAAACCCCTCCTGCTCTCTCTGATCTCCTTTCAAACTAAATTTCACACAAACAAATAAAGCAAGACAGGGACAAGTTCTTAAAAAAAAAAAAAAAAAAAAAGAGGGAGAAATATTAGAAACTCCTGATACAGAACTCTAAACAAGGGAAGGCAAGCTAAAAGAAGATAGGAAAGAACATCTTATCGAAATGAACATGTTGTGTACAAACCATTAAAAGAAAAGGCTCTGGCTTCTGTTAAAGTGACAGAAAATTAAAATAAAAATAATGGCAGGCAGCAAAGTTTTCATATAAACAGAGAAGGCAGGATGCTTGCTGGAAATGCGCAGCACTGGGAGGCTAATTTGTTGTTGCAGATTATATGTCTGCATCAGGATTGGCGAGATGCTACTTTGTTCCATTTTCCAGAAGAGAATACTTTTCCTTTTCATACTTGTGTGAGCTCCCACTAAGTTAACACAGGCCAAAACCTCGAGGAACAAAACATGGAATTGCATTCGGCTTGCAAAGCATCCAACTTCAAACGAAGGAATTGGTTGCATAGGAAAAAAAAAAAAAAAGCAGAATTCCATTCAGAACGAATTTTGAGGCTTTACTAAATCGGTGTGACTGATACTTTTCTGTTTTGCTGACAGAGGGCATGGATCATTTTTTGGGGACTACAGCTGAAGCCAGTCCTCCCTGGCGTCTCCCTGGGGACCTTCTGCCTCCCCCCTTCATTTTTCCAATCTGCATCTGCCTGTGACTCCAGAAAGACACACTTCCGACTGGCCAAGGTACATCTCTGACCAGTTCCCACTGGGGGTGCCAGGAATGTCTGACTCTTATATGCTGGTGAACCTTCCCTCAGTGCCATTTCTTGCCCCAGCTTTGACCATCCTTTGGCCCAAGTCCAGGGCTCTAGAAGGGTCAAAGTCTAGGTGTCTTCTCCAAGCTTTGGGTTTTCAGTCCTAAAAAAGACTGCACTTTAGCTCAGGACTTGTTCAGCTCAGAGTTCTGAGTAGAGGGGTAGTTGGGGGATGACCCCTGCCCCCACATTGTCTCCATTTATGGGTCTAGAACCCTTAGAATTGCCAGCAGAGTTGGCAGACAGCCCATCTGTCTGCCATGTTAAAGAATCCACACTTCCTTGTTTCCTCTAGGTCCAGCTTCCATGCCACCTCCTCCAGGAAGCCTTCCCAGGTATTGCTCCCATTTTCTTTTCTATCCTCCCCCCCAACTAAAATCCTTCCTTCCAACTCCCCTTTGGTGCTCTCTCATAATCTGTCAGTGTCGCTGGGCACCTCCTGTGAGTGTGGCTCCTTGAGAGCCCAATCAGTGCATTGTATCCAATAGGTGCTTACACAACCAATGTGAAAAAAGGATGACTTAGAGACGGCAGGAGATTCCTGGAACTCCAGTTTCAATCGGATGGATTTTCTCAATATTTGAAAGCAACCAGAGCTTGTAGAGGTGTTGGGTGTGGACCGTTAGGCAACAGACCTTCATCCCCAAGCTCTCAGGAATCACAGGGACGGTTTTGTCCGGATGGATCGCGCTTGCAGCCAGCGGGTGTCAGGCGGAGCTGGAGTCCCTGAGCTGGAGACTCAGCTGGGGCCTGGCGTCCCCGGGACCCCTGTGGACATCCTGAGCTCCAGAGCCAGAACTGGGTAGGGCGGACTCTGGGCTCCACTACTAGCTGGCTGCATAACCTCGGACAAGCTCCTCGGTCTCTCCCAGCTTTAGTTTTCCCATCTGAACAATGGGGTCGTGACACGGGCCCCGAGGATGTGTAGGGAAGATGAAACGACACCGAGGTCCAGGCAAGATTCACATGCCTGCCATTTAGGTGGTTGAAAATATGTGCGTTTTCCTTCTGCCTCTTCGGTTTCGTGCAGTCCCCTCCAGCCGCCTGAAGACCCCGCCTGACAGCGACCGGGGCCAGCCGGCCAGGGGAGCCCTCGAGGCGCCGTCGACCCGGGGCCAGCCCGCCCATGGGTGGCGTCGGCGGCTCCCCAGCGCGCGCTGCCCGGGCCGCTCCCGAGGGATCGCAGGGGTCTCAGCCCTCGCAGCACACGGGTTGTGGGGGTGTCGGGGGATAGGGGTGCAGCCCGAGGCGCCACTCCGGACCGAAGCTGCCTCCTCTCCAGCCACTGCGTGGCCGCGCATCCCATCGCGGTTGATTTTTGGTTTGATTGTCACCTCTCTCTCGGTGCCTGCCGGCCACCCAGGAGGCCAGTTCTCCGCAGCTCAGGCCACCGCTCCTGGGCGGGACGGACCCCCGCTCCACCCGCAGCGCCTCTCCGAGGGCTTTTCGCCCTAGGCGGGCAGGAAGGGGTTAACCGCGCCCCGCCCGCGCCCCCCGGCACCCCCAGCGGCCCCGGCGCGGGGCGAAGGCCGCCGCTTCCCTCCCGAGGTCTCATTAGGGAAACCCTCACCGCTATTTTCAACATTTCCTCAATCAAGTGCCTTTAAATAGAGCTGCACAAACAAATGGGCTGCAAAAGCGTAGATCTTGTCACGATTGAGACCAATCCAGTATTTCAGCCTTGTTTGCTTTGCAATTACGGGTTGGCTTGTGGCTGCGGTGCCACCGGGGCAAATCTGCAGCCTCGGGCTTTCTCCTGGGTACCCAGGGCGGGTGGAGGCAGCGACCCGCGAGCCGCCGTCGGGAGAAGGAGGGGGCCGCGCGGGGGAGGCGGCACGGGCGGGGACCCCCAGCCCTGGGCACGCGGAGACGGGTTTAATGAAGGAGACGGACTCCCCAGGGTCCCGAGGGAGCCAGCAGGCAGCTATCACCCTCGCGTGTGTGTCACGCATGTGGACCTCAGCGGGGCCCTGATGCAGCTGCCTTGCTCCTCTCTCGTACCGCATCCCAGTTTTCTCCAGTGCGTGCTCGCGGTGATCGGCCGGCCCCTTCTCTCGCTGTTAAACTGCTCGTCTGATTTGCTAGTTCCCGTAGCAGCTTATTCTTGTTTAACAAGTTGGGTACAAAGTCACCAGAAATCTGCTGCTCCAAGCCCTTGGGATGGGCTCCTAAGGGCGCCGGGCAGCCGGCAAGCCCTATTTTAATTCTTGCGGAGTCTCTCTTTGGTGCATACCCGCCCCTGGGTGTGTGGGTGCGTGGGTGCGTCCCCGCACCGGCCAGCAGCATTTGCATCCGCAGAACAGTAGTTAACTTAAATCAGGCCCTAAGCTGTGTATTTCACAATTACATCTTGGCTGCTGTTTCACACACACACAAAGTAATATTTATTCAGCCCTATGCTGGGGAGTCCTTTTAAAATAAAATCAAATCAGCAAAACCAAATACGTTTTGAAAAGAAAATATGGTAATAAATCTTTTTATGGATTTGCTCTGCCCAAGTGGAAACAACAGGATTTAAACTCTTGAGACCCCCCCCACCCCCACCCTCCCTTCAGGCAAAGCTGAAGTTATACAGATTCTCCCAGTCTGGGGGGAAACCTCTGTTTGTTACGTTCAATTTAGTTTCCAAGGTTTTACACCCCACTTCTGACCCAGATGACAGAATGTAGCAGGATTATGAAATCCTTAGGTGTGGGGTGGAAAGTCTACTTTCATACGGATTAGAGAAAGACGGGCATAGTTTTGGTAATTATTTTATGATTTCATATGACTCTAAATAGCTGCTTATTTTCCTCTCATGTCAATTCGTGAAGGACTTAGGAAAATTGAGGTGGAGAAATATTTTTATGAGTCTCTGGGGGAATATGTTACACAGGAACATACTACACATATTATTCAAAATGCATTAGATAAGGACTTAGCTTTTAGGGCCATTCTGGACAACCAGCTCTTCAAGGCTTAGCTTTTGGGGGGTTTATAATGCCACCCAGAGTATGTGTTTACTGGATCACTCTCCTAATATCATCTTTTGGCTCTCGTTTTTATTGAAACCAAAACTCAGAAATATGATGGTTTCCTAAAACCGTGCAATGACAAACCCTCAGGACAACATTTCAAGTCCATAAGTCATTTGTATCCAAATATCTCATATGGCTTTCTGGCTGACGGCTGTAGCATTTCAAGACATAGGAAGCAGTAGCTGCAAAGGGTACTATTTCATAAGAAATTCTCTCCTCAAACCCCCACCCCCCAAATAATCGGTCTGGCATATTACTCAATGCACAAATTATAATATTACTTTCATGTGTGTTAATCTGTTTAGTATTAAAACGGCACCAGTGTTTAACTGTTAACATGTTTTACCACACCACTTTCAAATGGGTGATCTCAGAGAATTATGAAGAGTTTGATGTTAATCCCACGTTAAGTGAACAACTATGAAAATAACCTTAAAGCACTATTATTATTCCTCTATAAATGCCAACAAACGCAAATGGAGAGAGAGAGCATGATTACTTTTTATCTGACATTATCCTATGAGGATATGGCTACATTCATTTGTTGTAAAATCAGAGAAGTTTTCAATTACTTTTCCACAGATTTTTTTTTTCTCCAGCAGAACAGTTTTGCAATGCCTATAAACCGCAGCAACTTTATACTGACAGATACGTATTTTTCTACATTGTTATTCATTAGTCTCTTTGCAAACCCACTAAAGTAGAATAATATACAAAAATACCAAGATAGAGAGAACAATGATTAGGTTCTACATATTTATTTAGGTAAGCCAATGTTATTAAAATGAAAAACATGTGCTTGGCATATAACTGTTTCTTTAAGAACTGCTTTTTGGTGGATGCTCAGTTATTATTTTTTAAACCAACTCAGATTTTCAAGTACTGATTTTTCTCTTTAAACAGGCATTGCATTTGTTTCCAACAGTAGCTCCTGGACTAACAGTGCCCTTAGTATTTTAGACTTCCAAACAACAATTGGAATTGGATAAACGCTTTCAGCTGGGACCACTTTCCTAATACCTTTGTAGGTAATAGGATTCCCTATTTGTGCTGGGTGACAAACGGACAGTGCTATGGACAGACTGACTGCCTGCCCTTTGAAGATTCTACCAGAAAATTGCGTTTTTCTATGAGATTGCTGCGATCTGTCTAAAGAACTATTCTGTTAAAACGTGGAGTCAGAGAAAATGAGGGCATGCTCTTACTAACTGCAGTTATGAAGGGTGTCTTCAAGACATCCAAAAATAAACAAAAACAAGGCGAGGAGGGATGCAAAAATATAAAATCTGACAAAAGAAAAATGAATTAGTCAGGCTCTGGCTCTGTTTATATAAAAATGAGTTGGACTCACATAACCAAATAGTTTATAGTTTTCTTCAGTTCAGTAACTTTTAAAATAGATTTTGCATTGGTGGAAGAAACCCAATCAGGGAATTATATGAAAATGGTTGGATATGGGGAAAATCCTAGCTACCATGATTTTTAATATGGGATTAAAATATAAGAACCTCTACCACGGTTCTTTTTAAATGGATGTGTGTTGTAACAATCGGTATCAAAAAGCATTGACTTTTTTCAAACCGGTATGAAACTGGAGTAATAAAATATATCCCGGAGAACGAGTTTCATAAATAACAACTTGTTGAGAAAAAAGTGAAAAATCGGTTTTCAGGAAGAACCAAGGCGGCTTTAACTATTATTAGTCTGAGATAAATAAAGCCAGAAATTGCCTCCTCACATTCCTGGTAATTCTTTCTGCTTTTCCTAACCTTGTTAAGTCCTACGCATCGAGTAAAGATGATGTCAGCGATAAAATTACAGAATCTAATCAAGTGGCTATTTTTGTTTTATTACAAAATATAAATAATATATGGGTGGCTGAATGCTTATTTGTTTGAATGCTGAATTTTTCTCTTTTTTCCAAATACAGTGATATTTAAGGAAGTGTTTATATAGATAAATGTGATGGCTTATGACAGATAAATTAATCATGGTTACAGAGTAGCATTTGAGTCTGTGTGCTGTGGGCTGCCCTTTGTAAATTGTAATGTTTTCAAAATCACCAGTTAGGTATTTCTCAATGGGCATCTGAGAAGAGAAATTCAACACTGGCAAGAACATATCTCATGTGGGGGGATTTACCTTTCCAAAGTATTCTCTATAAACGTTACTACTCGCTCCCCACCACCTCCACTTGCTGTATTTTACTAAAAAGTCATAGAATTCATGGTTGCAAATCACTGATCTTCTCTCCTTAAATACCTTAATATTCCCAGGTATTAATATAGTTACATTAATGATCAAAAGACTCACTCAGCTGTTCCTGTGTTTGTGTTGTTCTGAATACATGGAAATGGCATATACCTCACCAAATTTTTTGTCCTCGTTACCTTGGATTCTAGGAATTTTATTTTAGCTTTAGATCTGAGAAATAGTAAGCATATACATTTTATGGTCTATGACCTTCATACCAGAAAAAAAACTTAAAGCAGTTTTTTTTACCCCCCAAGAATTGGTGAGATACATTTTTCAAAATCTGTAAAAGTAATTCTTTGGTCATTGAAATTAATTTTGATATTTATTACGGGAATAGTGATGTGTTCTTGTAAATATTCAGTCCTAAGTTGAAGCAAAAATCACATTTTCGAATGAGAGAGGTTTTTAACGTGCATTTTGAGGATGCGCAGAGGATACTTAGAATGGACACACAAAATTGAAACTCTTGCTATGCATTATTAAGTAAAGTAAACGACATGATTAAGAGCAAGGGTTCTGGGGTCAGAGGCACAATTTTGAATCTTGACTTCAGTATTTATCAACGAGTGATCTTGGGGAAATGATGTAACCGTTTCCCAATTTAGTTACACGTATGTGAAAGGTGGACACCAGCTGTGTACTCTGGCATGTGTCGCATGAACATCTGAGAAGATGCTCACAGGAGGCTGTTGCTACAGTGTCTTAGTGCACAGTAGCTCTCCTCTCTGGCACCTGTCTGTGGTGCTAAGGAGCGGTGCCCCACATTACCTTCTTGAGGGCCCCCCGGTAAATGTGAGGGTGCTCACGGCCCTCAAGGCGCACAGAGTGAACGCGATGTCTCTGAATGTCTTAAGAGAATGGTTCAGAGATTCAGAGGTGGCTCCTAGTGACAGGAACCTGCCAGACAGTCAAAGGAAATTTGGCTTCATGCTATTGTTTCCATGTGTGGTGTGGTCTCCGGGGCCTGACCAGAAAGGTCAGAACTGGTGGAAATGACACTTTTTAATATCTTTTAGAAAGTAGTTTTTTCTTTTAAAGGAAAGGTGCAGGCAGAAACGAAGGTGAGCAGAGGTGGGCAGGAATTTGTTCATCTTGCTTGTCCCCTTGCCTTGGGTCTTGCACCGGGGAGCCTGGGATGCCTGTGGACTGCATCTGGTGGCCTTATCTGCAGACCACCAGGACTTGCTGAAAATGACACTTTAAAGAAATGGGCTATGCTAGGTCAGTGGTCTCCCACTGTTTTAACTGCACACCATTTACCCGCAGTGAGACATGTCAAGTATATTTCTTTGCAAGTTATGTATTTGCATTACTTTTCTGATTTGTTATGCACATCATACACCCCTGCAGATAATAAACTTAGAAAGAGCAGGGTAAAGAAATTCAACAATAGGTATGAATATTTTTGGCGCTCCCTGGTGGTCCAACAGTTAGTCCACTGGGTGTAGTTCGCATGTATCCCAAGGTCCCCAGTTCAAGACCCAGCCCGCGAAATAACTGAGATGAATGACAAAATAAAATGATGAACAACTAAATCCTCTCTCTTCCTGCCTGCCTGCCTACTAGCCTCTATTTTTTGCCTGTAATTTTTCTTGAAAACATACAAAAAAATTTTTTTTCAGGTGAGGTTTGCTCTATCAGCAGTGGATGCAAATCTACATTTCAAAGAGTCTCGGTCATTTATAAAAATGCTCTGATTTACTGTTCAAGTTGCTGGTGTCTTACTTTGTCGCTGTCTACAGCATTTCTCTAGGAGGAGAAGCAGTGCTAATTCTGCCATTTTCTTGCTGACGACAATGCATTCTTCGAATTATCTTCAATCTAAGGGTCTTTGCAGGAATCTTTGTTAGACTCCTTGTCTCTGGTGAAGGTTAGTTTAGAGAAAACTGGATGACAAAATCTTTTTTCACTGAGTTGGACAAACCATTACACCTCTCAGTCCCTGTGCTTGTGATCAGGTCACTGTCAACCCCTCTTCAGTCTCCCGTGCCCACTTCCCTGAGGACAACCTGTAGGTGATTAGGAGCAAATCGGGGTGTCGGATTTCATTCCTGATTATATACAAACAACTGTAGAGAGAGTTTTTATTTTTAATTTAATTTATTTTTTTTAAAGGAAAATTTAATTTATTTTTTTTAAAGGAAAGGTGCAGGCAGGAACGAAGGTGAGTAGGAAGGCAGGTAGGAAGAGAGAGGAGGAGGAAAAGCTTCATTTATTTTTCAGTTAGTGGTTCACCATGATTGTTCTCTCTGACCCCCAGGTTTTTTAACCTGGGACCTTGGGGTGTGTGTGGGACTGCTCTCAGGTGTACTGGACCACTAGGCCACCAGGGCGCACCCTAAAGAAGGTTTTTAACCTGGTCTTCTTGCACCTCATTCTTTAGGTCCCCACTGTCCTAGAAGCAGAAGTCATTGTGTTCCTGCTTTTTCCCTACCCGGGTGTTCTATGGCAGAATGAATGGGACTCTTAGGTGCACCGGACTTTGTTTTCTAGAACTTGCCTCATTCTATTAGTAGCTTGTCACTGTTGGCAAATCACTTTTACGTATTTCTTCCATTTGGACTCAGCATCTCTGTAAGGCAGATCTGATCCTGTCCATCCCAAAGATGGCCCCAGTGACATGGCCCCAGTTCACACATTGCAGACAGCAGAACTAGCTTGTTTTCTGAAAGCAATGCCATTGTTTCTGTTCCATCGTCTTGACTGCCTTTTAAAGCTATATTCAGTAAAACCCCCAGAGGAACAGAGGAAACAAAACCAAGCCTTAGAGACTCTCAGGAGAACTGAGGCGACCCATAGGGAGTGGGAGGGGGTGCCGGGAGCGGGGCAAGTGGTGGCAGAGTCCATGGCACAGTGGCGAAGAAGGCTTGGTGATGTGGTGGAGGGCAGGGTGTGTTGACACATGTCTGAGGAATGGGGAAACTGCACATGTGGGGGACCTACACCTATGAGTTTATTTTAATGTGTGAAATCGAAGTTTCTATAATAAAAAATTAAAAAAGCTATATTCATTCTTGCGTGATTTGAGAGGAAAGGGAGCTATAAAACTGACAGAAATGGTGGTTCTAAGTGGTCTTGGGAATAGATTAAGAGGAAGCACATGTATTAGCACATATAAAATCGAATGCAGTGATGTGGAGGAAATACTCGCATTTATTGAGCACTTATTTTATTTTATGATCTTTACCCACATTATTCCCATTATTCCTTTAATACGGTTGCTGGACTTGGAGGAGTAGGTTTTATCTTTAAGGAAATTGAGGTTCAGAGATGTTAAGTAATTTGTCTAAAGTGCACAGTTTTTAAGTTAATGGCATTTAAACTAAAGAGAGTGACATTATACATATATATATATATATATATATATATATATATATACATTTTTTTTGGGGCACATATGTATATTTTTGGCATGCCCTGGTGACTTAGTGGCTAAGTATGCCTGACATAGTCCACATACATTCCAGGGACCCAGGATGAATCATGATGAACAACTAAATAAAAATAAAGTGCTTCTTCCTCCTTTCTCTTCCTGCCTGCTTGCCTACTTGTCTTCATTCTTACTTACGCCTTTTTATTATTATTATTATTTTTTAATTTTTAGCATCCAGGTAATGTTAAAGTAATATATACTAAATTTGAAAATTCTTGTCTCCCATTTTCATCCCAAATTGGATCCCTGACTTTGTCTAAAGATCAACTGTGACAACAGCAATTGCTGGCAAGGGTGTGGAGAACGAGATGGCTCATTCACTGGGGGAATGTAAGATGGAGCTGCCCATTTGGAAGATAGCTCGGCAGTTTCTTAAAAGACAAACATATAGCAAATTTATGACTGAGTGGTTGCACTCTTGAGCATTTATCCCAGAAAAATGAAGACTTAAGCCTACACAGGAGCCTATGCATGAGTGCTTCCAGCAGTTTTATTCACAATAGAACCAACCTGGAAACAACCCAGAGGTCCTTCAACCAATAAACCAACTGTTAGCCATTTTGTTACCAATTAAGCATGTGTACTGTTAGTCATAGTACATCCCTGTCACGATTACTACTCAGAGAGAAAATGGAACAAGTGATTGATAAACACAAGGACTTGAATACATCTCCGGAGAACTTTGTTGGGTGAAAAAGTCACCCCCAAAAGGTTACATACGGTATAGTCCTGTTCCTATAACATTCTTTCAAACAATTTAAAATTTTTATTTAGTTGTTCCCATTGGTTGTTACCCCTGGACTCAGGACTCGAACTTGGGTCCTTGGGATGTACATGGACTGTGCTTTTCTGGAGGTGATGGACCTAATTGCTATTTACCAGGGCATGTCATCCCATTCTTGAATAACAAAATTATAGAAATGGAGAAAAGACTGTCATGATTAGGGATTCATAAGTGAGTGGGGTGGCAGGGAAGTGAGTGCGGCTATAAAAGGGCAACAAGAAGGGTTCTCGTGATAGAGTATTCTGTGTCCTAACTGTACCCTCATCAATATCCTGTGTATGACATTGTACTTGCCCTGCAATTTTTTTTTTTAAAGAAAGGTGCAGGCAGGAATGAAGGCAAGCAGGCAGGCAGGCAGAGAGAGGAGGAGGAAGCATCTTAGTTTTATTTCTATTGGTTTGTTTACACTGGTTGTCTCCCCCACCCCCAACCGATGGGTATGTGGCCTACACTCCTTCAGAGGTGATTGACAACCACTACTCCACCAGGGTGTGTCTCTACTACAATTTTGCATGTTAAATATTGGGAGAAAAGGTACACAGGGATGCTTCGTGGTCAAGTAGTGGTTAGGTCTGCTGTCTCTGGTGGAGTGAGGTCCTCACATATCATGAATCTCATGAATCTGGGTTCTTGTCCAGGATGAGCAACTAAATGAAATAAACAAAAGTTTCTCCCTCCTCTTTTCCTGCCTGCCTGCCTCCCTCCCTGTTTGCCTTCATTTCTGCCGGCACCTTTCTTTAAAAAACAAAAGTGTGGTGCACTCTGGTGGAGCAGCAATTAGGCCAATTGCCTCCAAAGGAACAAGACACAGACCCCTGGGTTCAAGTCCTGAGCCCTGGGGAGAAGCAACCGGGGTGAACAACTAAATAAAAATAAAATAAAGATGCTTCTTCCTCTCTCTCTTAAAAAAATGTGCAAAAGATCTCCATTGTTTCTCACAACTCTGTAAGAATTTAGTTATCTCAAAATAAAAAGCTTAATAAAATAAGTTGAACTTCAGTGAGTTCCGTTCTAGACCTTCCAGAACTAACCTGAAAATAGGGGAGGGATGGTATTGAGAAAAGGAACTGGAAACTTTCAGAATGATTTTCAACATAACCCTCAAACGCTTCTGAATTTTTTCCTTCTGATTTTTATTTTGGACTGTAGTAGATTTTATTTTATTTTTTGAAGGGGAGGGATAGGCAGGCATGAAGTTGAGCAGAGGTGGCCAGCTAGGAGGCGAGAGGAGGAAGAAGCACTTTATTTATTTTATTTAGCTATTCATCTTGGCTGTTGGCCCCCACCCCAGGTCTCGAACCCTGGTCCTTGGGATGTATGTAGCCTACATCTGGTGGCCTTATCCACTAGGCCACCAGGGTGCGCCAGTATTGCTATTCTTGAAAAGAGAAATATAAATATATTCTGAGTCGCCATGCAATGCCACGGGTTGGCAGTGCACCGGGATGTCCCTATTCTTGGAGAGGAATAAGTGTAGCTTAAACGATTATATGGATGGTTTGTTGAGAAGATGGAGTAACAGCCATCTTGCAGTGTTGGTTTCGCTTTTCCAGGCCACCAGCACAGACTCAAGACCATTTGCACACAGCCCTCAATGCCGGAAAGTGATTTAGTCATTGCAGAGGAGCTGCCCTTGAGACAAATAGGGGTTAAATTGGGAGAATTTCAGGACATATTTTGGAGAAGGATTAAATAAATCAGAGGACTTGCTGACAGCAAATAGTATCTTTGAGTGGCTGATTTGAAACACAGAATCACAGAATTGAGGTGAATCCCAGGTGGTCTCTGGAAGCTGAAAAAAATGAGTCCAATGAGTTGGCTGACTTAAGGCCAGGCTTCATTTCAGCATCATTAAATGGTCTGTAAAGCGCTGGCTTATTCTCACCCAAAGAAAAGGTTATTCTAAATACAATGGTGGAATTAAGATACGTTCATCTAGGGGATGTTATTTATGGTTCATTTAGGGGATTTTCCTCATAGGAGGGTTAGAAGACCCTGGAAATGCTTCTTTATACTCTTTCTAATTCCATCTTTCTTTGTGTTACTAAAAAGTGCATTGAATTCTTGATGGTCAGAATGAAGCTATATGTATATATTTATCTTAGCAATGCAGGTAGCTCTTATTCTTTTATAATAGTGAATAAGAAACTTTATTCAACGTTACCCTTGTCAGATGTTGAACTGATTCCTTGAACTCCATGGCTTGTACTGAAATGAGAGAGATGAAGAAAGGAGATTGGTGTCACTCAGATTTGAAAAAATAAAAAAAAGGATGCAGCTCATATGGTCATATCCCTTATGGGCCTATCCGACCGCTCACAAGGAAGAAGTGGATGCCGGGGAACAAAAATTCCTAGTTCCATGTCTATTTGGGAGAATTAGCATGGCTGGTTCGCCTCACACTACAGTTTTTCCAAACAAGTCGGACAAAGAAAAAAACAAAGAACAAAAACAATTGCAATTGCTGAAGCCAGCAACAATGCATTGAAATCTTTAATACAAACCAAAACAAAAATTGGGCTTTTATGAGGTTGACTCGAGGTCAGGAAAAGAATGATAAACTTTTGAGAGGAAGAAAAGAAATCATCAAAGCCCAGTGAAGCTCAAAGTAGGGTTTAATAGCTATCATATTGCTATCAAATTGCGCCCAAGCCTTGACTATTTTGGTCGCAGCTGTTTCGCTTTAAGATGTCCCTGTTCCTATTCCTTGGACACAGTCCTCCTCAGGGACCTGAATGCCCGTAGCCAGGCACTCAGACCATTCTAGAAAACTGTAAACCCCTGTCTGAGGGGTTATTGCAGAACCAGCATAAGTGGAAATGATGAAACTCAATATGGCATTCAGCTGACTCACTCTCTGAGGTTAAGCCCAGTAAACAATTAGTAGGAGTCCCCGTGTATCTGTCAATATTTGCAGGAAGGCAGTTTAGGCAAGCTGTGCATGTGTGGGGAAATCGTTATTATTTTTGACCTCCACACCTCTCCCGTCTTAAACCCGGGTCCATAGCCTGTGCCTAGCTGCCTAAGCCACGGGGTGGGGGGTGGGGGGTGAGAGGCAGAAATTGTTTAAATTTAGTCCCAATGCACTTTGTCTAGCAATCTGGATAGAATTAAAGAAAAAACTGAAGAAAAAGAGATTATTAGGGTCTTTTTTAAAAACATTTCGGGAATGTAGGCCTTTTGGAGAATTCACTCTATTAATAGGTGATTCCTCAATCACAAAAGGAAGATTTAGTGTAGGGACAAATTTTTCATAGGGCACCTCTCAGATTGCATGATGTGTTAGAAATTGGTCAAGACCCTCCTCTATAACCAGGAATTAGAGATTTGTCATGATGATGACATGATGATGGTGGTGATGATTGTGATGGTGATGATATGATGGTGGTGGTGGTGATGATGGTGATGATGATGATATGATGGTGCTGATGATGGTGATGATGATGATGATATGGTGGTGATGATGGTGATGATGATGATGGTAATGATGCTGATGATGATAATGAAGATGGTGCTATGTGTCAGACCTTGTTCTTAGTGCATATCCCATATTAATCATGTATTTTTACTATTATCCATTAAGATAGTTATCATCCCTATTTTAAGAGGGCAAACTGAGGCATATAGAAGTTTCTATGGTCACACAACTAGTGAGTAACAGGCAGGAATGAAGACTGACTCCAGAGTGTGTTCTCTAATCCGTTTTGATTTGTTCATTCATCACATATTTATTGAGCATTGGATACAACCAGCATTGCACTTTATGAAGGCAATACTTTAGTGAAACCAGATGTCTCTGCCTTCTTTGAGCTTACTGCCTATTGGGCATAAGGGCTAACAATTTACTATTATTAAGAATTTAATGTTCTGAAAAGGTTGCATTTCATGTTTACATGCAGGTTGATTTTGATATAATTTCCTTAATAAAAACGGAGCTGGACACCTTTCCACACAACCTTGGTTGTCTTCTCTCTGATCCCTGAGTGGACAAGACAGTGGGCTTACTTAACTGTGAACCCTCACTGTCAGGCTCCTTTCTTGCACTGAGATGTGTCTCAAGTCATAGCTAGGTGGACAGCTTCCCTCCCTGGATGTCACTGTGTCAGTGCAGCAGTAGGTTGGGAGTCAGGGGCAGGGTGACCTTTGAATGCAATGGTGTTAACTGCTTTTTGCTTGCTTTTGATGAATATCCCTACAACTCAGGAATATGACTTTGTGTCCACAAAGGGATGGTCTCCAGAGGGGACTTAGTAGATGGCTCCAAGAGTTCTCTTCTCTTATACAAAGGAAGGTCCAAGCTAGTTTTTCTGAAGATATGGTCACATCTGTGATGTTTTGCCTCTGCCTAACCAATTCTGTTGAGATCTTTCTGAAAAATTAAGACTATTTCTTCTTGGGATTCAAATTCAGAATTAAATGGAATCCATGAGATGAGGTGAACCTTGCTGAGACTTTTATCTTGAGAACTCCCTCTGGGATATTCTCTCTGTCACCTCTCCCCACTTTTTGGGATTCTGGGTTGGGTTCCCAAGTCTAGGTGATTGGAATTCATTCATTCCTTCTTCAATAAATATTTATGGAGTGTCTGTGGCATGAAAACTCTAGAATGAATCAAACCTGAGATGCTGGACTTAATTGATTTTCTTACACATTCTAGCTTTAGATTCATATGTGTATTGAGGATGAAAAGGAAATTTATAAGTCACAGATTGTTTAGGCAACCATGGTTTATATTGCTCTGGAGGAGAATGTTCAATTCTAAAACATACTGATATGTATAAACACATTTGGTAATGAGACAATATAATCTTTATGGGAACATATCTAACCCTGAACACTGAGATTCAGCCTCTTCTGATCATATAAAATAAGGCAGAGTTGTTTTATTCAGAGGAATGATAATGGGAGTGGCAGATGTTCAGAGTGAGTCTGTGGTTGAAGGCCCAGCTGATTAGGAGTCATGTTTTGTGGTTTTTGCCACTTGTGTGTGATTAAACCCTGCAGAATAGTCTGTCTCCATGTATTTGGTTTATGAAGAAAGCTAGTAATGTGATATTGAATGAATGACCCAGTTTCTCAAAAGGATAGACTATTGGCCTAACACCTTCTTAAGTTGTAGCTGTCAACATGTTTAATTTGGTTTTAATGGGAGTTAGTTGGGAGAAAGGGAAAAGTTTGTAGGAAAGGTTATGTGATATTAATAAGAACCATGTTCTGTTTGATGTTCTCTCAAATTCTATGTGTCTTATCTTACTGAAAATTGACCCATTCAAAAATAATAAATTCTCCTTCTCTATGACCACAAATGACCAACCTTTTGTATAATCAAAAATTTTTTCCTAAAGATAACCCCATTTCTTGCCCAACTTTATTTGCTAATGCTAATTTATAGTTGAAAGCTCTACTTCATATTTTTTCCAAGTATCGGAGTCATAATGTATTTTGCAAATACGTTAAAGTGCTTAAAATCCCTGAACCTCTGTATTCCTATTTTTTTTGTTCTCCTATAAGCATGTATTCAAATTGGTTAAACAGATGGTTTCCTATTTTTGAAGAAAACTGCAAAGAATATATTTACCTCAGGGTGGAGAACTCATAGGTTCAATTTTGTTTTGGAGTGCGTTTTTACAACCAAGTAATTAACCTCGAAAATGAGGGTATGTGAAAGAAATAAGGAAAATCTTAACAAGATGCTCTAACACTGGTGTGGTAGGCTTCTCAGCAAAGACACTTCACAAGGTTAATAATGAAAATCTATAAAATACCTTACAAACATAATTTAATTTCCCAATTTTCTCTTTTATTCACAACCTTAGAAGAGAAAGACTTTAAGGAGTGTTTTTTTTTTCATAACAATAGGAATAGACACAAAACTTGGCGGGAGGACAGAGGTGTTGATATTTAGTAAGTCAGATTTAGTCTGTCTTATTTGCTGGATGCTTACTGCGTGTGGAAATCTCTTTCTTGTTCATGAAGGATATAGGAAATGATGACACATAGGTTTTCCCCTTTGATCCTAAAATTTCATCATATCAAGAAGGAGTGGATTAATGAAAACTAGAAAGGAACAAACAATGGAATGTTGAGCAAGTCCATAGTTGTTGTTTAACATGAAGTGAAAGCAATGTCCATTTTGGGATGCAGTGGACAGGAAAAAGTTCCTCTTTTGTAGCTTACACTAAACCTTGAGAGACAGATCAATTTTGGAAAGGCAGAATTTGGGTACTAGAAGGTGACAGAATACTCTAGAAGGGAAAAATTTATTTTGGAGCCAGATAGATTGGAGTTCAAATCTTGGTTCCATTGCTTTCTAACTGTGTTATTCAGCTTTTCTGAGCATCTTTTGGAAAGTAGGTGTAATAGTGACTGTTTCATTATTTTTTTAGGATTTATTGAGGTAACATATATAAAGTGAAGCATAAGCACTCAGTATGTGTGAATACCCTTAGTTGGAGAGAACATTCTGTACCAACATGGAGGAAGGAGCCAGTCAACCATGTCTACAGACAATGAGAAGTCTATTATAAGACTTGGATGGAAGCAATAGTGAGAGAAGTGGAATAAAATAATATGGAAAGATAAATTGGATGCGAGTTGCTCATTCACCTGTTTCCTCATTCAGTCATTTATTAAACTCCTTTTATGTGGGAAGCTCTCTGCTAAGTACGGAGATGCAAAGACGAAGAAGACTTAACTTTGAATTTCTGTTGAATGTCAAGGTAAGCAATTGGAACTTTATATGAAAGGATATATTTTTCAAGAGGAGAGGAGCTTGAAAGTCGTTTCTTGCATGGCTAACCTGGAATCTACTTCTGGTGATTCAAGATATGAGTTGAGTTTTTATCTCTTAGCGCTTTGGGTCCTGTTGCTTCTGCAATCCCTGTTCACTGTTGACAGGATTTTGTTGTAGCTCCTTGATGGAGAATCCATTCAAAAGAGTTTGGAAGCAGGGCTTTTGAATGGAATTTCATCTCATTCCTTGAAATGAAATCTCATAATGCACTTGTTCTGATCTAAGCTGGGGTTTTTCACATTTAGTGCATTGGGCCAACAGTCAAGGTGACTCTCTGAAGCTGACACCTGGGCTACGGAGAAACTTGAGAATCAAGACTTCACCTAATTTCTCCATGATTGTGTATGCTATGAATAGAAGTTCCCTCCCCTAGATTTCTGAAACCAGGCATGTGCGACACAAATACACGCAAGCCCAAATTTTAGATCCACACACTGTGATGTTTTTTCTTGAAGCTCTGGCTGGATAAATAGCTTCTCTAGTCTCTAGTCACAAACACTTGGTTCTTGTTCTCATCTCTCCCTTTATCAACTTCTATTCTATTTCTATTTCCTCTTTTAGCCCAAGCCTTAGTAGAACACAGATTAAATGTGATATGGAATCTATTTCTTTCTGGGATCTCCTAATATATTCTGGTTAGTTATTCATTTCAATGGTCACTTTCTTTATTTTCGGGTTGGTATAGTGTTGAGTCGTGGCACAGAAGTGAAGTAAAATTCCTTGTAAGGTGATCGTAGTTTGGTTTCCAGCTTAGAGAAATTCCTCTAGTGCATGGGATAGAGGATATATAATTTATAGGAAACCTAATGACTCCCTTTATACCTAAGCACAAGTCTTGTGTCCATTGTTGTTTGTTTAATCGGTTTTCTGCCCGCATCCTGACATCTATCTACACAGTGTTCAAGCTACGCTTTTTGTGTGGTTGTTTCGCTCAGGTGGTTAGGGTATTGAGTTAATGAGAACAAGGTCACAGGTTCAGTCCTTGTGTGGGCCAGCACAGTTTGCTTTGTTCAGTGGCCACAGACCTGGTCCAGCAGCTGTCTGGCATATGTCTGCCCCAGGCCATGAGAGGACACGGCAGGAGTGTGTGGATGGACTAGAGCAAATCCATCACCACCATTAGAGAAAGCCAAGCCAAGCACGTGTCCACCTAATGGGGGTCAATAATGTCTCATTTAAATGAGGTTGACATTTTAATACCTCTTGCTGAGAGGGCTTTTGAACACCAAATTTAAACATTGTTGCTTTTTTTTTGTTGTGAATTTATTTCTAATAGATGGAGGCTGCATAAGACCTCGGATGATTACAGATTTCCAAATACAGATGAGTGACTTAACTGTTTAAATATTTAACAAGTTGGGCTAGTATTAAAAAAAGAAAAGTCCAGGATGACTATTCAGTGACTTTCCTGTTTTTTTTTTTTTTTTAATTCTAATGGAATAATAAAAATTTAGGTTAATAAATAGTCATTAGTTCTTCAGAGAGTGGCTAATAAATCATTACTTTTATTTAAGAAGGAAAACATTTTTATAACACTTTTTGTTAATTAGACTATTAAAATGTTTGCAAGAAGCAGGTACAATGACTTCTGTATTACTCAACTTTTTGGCTATCACCCAGTCTCCACATCCCATCTTTCATTTCTAAGCAAACGTGTTCCCGAAATTACTTCATTATTTGACATTATATCTTGTTAGATTTCAAAATGGTCGAAGTCAACTCCATTCTGAATTGTGCCTTGCTTCTTTCAGCTGAGTCTCCCTGAGGATTGAAAAGACATTTGAGGCGTACCCTGGTGGCCCAGAGGTATAGTACCTCGTGGGTGCAGTCCACATCCATTCCATGGTCCCAAGTTCAAGACACTCAGCCTGGGCCAACAACCAAGATGGACAACTAAATAAAGAGCTTCTTCCTCCTCTCTCTTCCTGCCTGCCTGCCTATTTGCCTTCATACCTGCCTACAGCTTTCCTTTAAAAAAAAGAAAAAGAAGAAAAGAAAGGCATTTGATAGAGAAAGGGAAGAAGGGAATTTAGAGAAGGGAAATTTGCAAAAGAGTTATTTACTAGGGATTCTTTTAAAATTAATTTGCTGAACAAACATTAGAGTAATGATGATAGAAATGACCATGAAAAAAATTTGAATAGGGAATATATTCACAAGATTACAAAGGAAGAATATAAAATAATATAGTGTGAAAATGATATAGTCTGATTCCTCCTTTGCCCCTCATGCACCTAATTCCACCTCTCTGGTATAGCCATTTTTATTAGTTTCTTATGTACTCTTCTGGAACTTCTTAATGCAAATATATTTCAAACTCTCACCTCTCTCAATGCCAAAGTTAACACACTGTGCATGTGTTCTTAATCTTGCTTTTTTCATTTAATAATATCTCACACATCTTTCCACATGAAGAATGCCCTCATTTTCACAGGTGTGTACTATTCCTCTGAATGGATGCACTGAATTGATTTATCGAGTCACCTATTGATGGACCTGAAAATAGTTTCTAATATTTTTGATTTCAGACAAAAATATAATAAATTGCTTTGGAATCTATTATGTAGAAAGCACTCTCATTTTTAAATATTTGCATAACATTATTTATCTAGTTCTCTATTGATGGACATTGAGCTTCCAGTGTTTTTATTTTTATAGACAGTGTTTCAACAAATAATCTTATTTATGTATTATCTTACATTTGTACAAGTAAATGGGTAGAATTAATATCTAGATGCTGAATTTTCAGGTGAAAATGAAAATTTTAATGAAATAAAGTCATAAAACACTTACCATCATATTCTACCAAGAAATATTTTTATTTTCCAAGTTTCTTCTATGCCTGTAGTCTTTGCTTAGTTGTAAAATATAAATTATCTTTCCTTTTGGCTTGAAATTGCAGTATAAACACTTGAAGGACATGAATTCTCAGGTTATAGCAAGAATTACAAATGGATGGAAATAAGAAGTTTTAGTGGTGTGTGACAGGGGTTGCGATTAGCTTTCAGGCAGTGAACTATCTGTGTATGAGGCACATCTTTGTAGCTCAGAGCCTAAGTGGCAGAGCATGCAAAGCCCAAGGACCCAGGTTCAAGACCTGAGGCCAGGGAAAGGAAAAAACCAAAACAAAATAACTAAAAAAGAAATGTCTGTGTGTCTGCTTCAACTAGAATAAGTCTTCTTAAGATGAATTATAGAAAATTACTTACATGAGGAGGGTGAGTCCATGATAACTATGTGAGGGAACTCTTTGGTTGTGAATAATATTTTTCATTTATGGATGATTTTCAGATACTATTAGCTTTTAGAAAAGTGAGGAAAAACCATTCTTCTCTGTGTAGAAATTTTATGAGAAAACAAGTCAATGCTAACAATCGTTATTATTGGCATGTACAATTTTTTTCTTTTAAAGGAAAGTTCAGACAGGAATGAAGTGAGTAGGCAGGCAGGCAGAGAGAGACATGGAAGAAGTATTTTATGTATTTGCTTAGTTGTTCATTTTGGTCACTGCCTGAGCCTCAGGTCATGAACCAGGGACCTTGGGATGTGAGTGGACTGTGTCTGGTGACTAAACTGCTAAGCCAGCAGGATGCTCTGGTGTATGATTTCAAAAATTTACTGTATCCGGTTATTTTATTTGATAAGTATGATATGAAGAATTCTAGCAATTCTTTTAAATGAAGAAAAAATACATAGAAAAAAAGGTGAAATTCTAGGTAGGTGGTCAAAAAGCCCAGTCATTAGTAGTTCTGAAATTGCTCTACACATCCACAACATATCCTTCTAGGTGACATTGTTGTAGGGTGTTTCATCTACATGTGATGAACATGTCATTTAAAGAAAGGGAATTTTAATGAGTCCTGAATAAAAGACTGGGTTAGGTTGTGACACAATCAGGCGCGGCTTATTTGGGGACTGTAGCAATTGGATTCCCTCTGAATATTTATTCATTCATAACTCCATCAATTCGATTCACTGATTACACATTCCTTGTCAGATTTCATGTTTACTTGGTTCTGGGCATGGTGATTTTTGTGCATAAGAGCTGGAAAACCTAAGAAGTGCAAAGTATGAGTTGTAGCTTACAGTTTTGCAAGGGAATCAAGAAATGGACAGGATATGATAAAAGTATATTGAAAGTATTTCAACAATGATATAAAATGTTCAGATGAAATTACATTGTTATGCCATTTCTTCAAAAATTAAAATTAGCGCCTACATTTTATTTAATAAATCAGTCAAGAACCAAAAGACTTAAATCATCATGTAGAAAAATATGGGATTACTGTATACAATGAAATATTAAAAAACATGAAATAATTATAATTTTTTTTGCATTATCTCATATTTAACTGGCAAAACCCATCTAATTACTTATATAAAGCAACTTTTTTTTCTCTACCTGGTTAAAGTAATTTTTCATTTGAGATAATATGGGCATAAAAAAGGAGATTGTTGGTGAGTCAAGCTTTTTGTTTTACAATTGCAAAACCCCCCCCAAAAAACGGATATGATGTGCTCTGTCAGTCCCAAAGAGGAAGATGTGACTTTTGAGAGGTAACAGTTGGTGACATTTGTCCTGGAGTATAAGACAAGCAGAGCAACCCCGCTTTACCAAAGTCTGTGCTGACCAGATATATGGTCAGAAGCTATGAAGGGACCGTCGCCCCTGCCAGCTGCCCACATTTCCTCAGAGCTGAGGTGAGGTCTTCACACACTTGTGTACCTGCTGGCTCTCTTCAAATATGTAATTTCAAATGTTTCTTCGTTGTTGTAGAGAGCTTCATCACATGCTTTTTCACTTAACCTTAATTATGTTTTGAAAGGAAAAATTTTTTAAAATAAGTTCTCCATTTTGCTTTCACTTAGTGGTTCACACTGGTTATTTCCCCCTGGACCCAGGACTCGAATCCAGGGTATATGGCCTGCACTCCTTTGGAGGCGATTGACCTAACTGCAGCTCCACCAGGGTGTGTCTTGAATGGAGAAGTTTTTGAAGGAAGATTTCTTGCTAGAAAAACCCATACAAGCTGGGAGAACTATGCTATCTCTGTAGGTCTTTAGGGCGTTAGGAGATGATGTCTTGTAATCATTTGTTAATGAGTTCTTGTTATCTGCTTCTTGAAAACATTTTAATAGTCTAATTATCAGAAAGTGTTATAAAAATGTTTGCCTTCTTAAATGAAAGTAATGATTATTAGCCACTCTCTGAAGAACTCACGACATCTTGTTGAACTCTTTGCTGGTTTGCTTTGATAGGGGTAGAATAATATGGATTCGCAACTTAAGTCATCGACTAGCTGTGGAAATGACCGTCCTTCCATCACCTTCGTACTTGAGTCAGCAGAGGCTATTAGTTCAGAAAATTTTGAATTTCATCAGCTGGCAGGGGATAGAAATCCTTCCTGGTTTCTCTATTCCCATTGCTTGTAGAGATCTGATTTGCTGGTGTGTGTTGGGGGGCTTTTACAGTGGGCTTCTAAAGTCATTTTCTCTTTCCAATGAAACACATTCACGTAATCATATTGGGTTCATTATGTGGGCTTTTTCCATGTCACATACATGGTTGAAAATAACTTTACATGTTGTTTTGTTCATGTCCCAGAAGAGATCCTGATTTGGCAATTCTCTTAGTATTTGTTCTTCTTGCAAAAGGCCCACTAGAAATATCGCTAAAAATGTTTGGTCCAACTTGAGTAAGTTAAAATGATACTCGGTACTTACTAATCTTGAAATGTATAAATCAGTTTCTCATCCCCAGAGGAATTTTTTTAAAGATGTTGTTTCCTGCACAATTATTGCTTCCTTTGATCTCACACTACATTTGGTCTTTCAGATAAGGAGAACCAATAATTCCTCAGCTATAACTTCAGCAGCACAGATAACTATCATGCATTGTGTGACATGCAATTCATTATTCAGTTGTGAATAACCACTGTGGACCTATATTAAATCTTTTACAGCTCATCTCTTTCTGACTCACTGAGTTCATATAACACTTACGACTACTTTTTGTATCCAGGAGGGAGAAAACAATTCTTTGTAAAACGGTATATAATATTTAGCTTAAAACATTTTAAAACATCTTAGTAGAAGAAAATATGATAGTGAAGTAAATCTCCATGTGTAGCTTAGTTATTTCATTTTATTTTATCCATTTTGTTCTATCCCAGGGGCCTCCTCTCTTTGATGTGTCTTGTTGTTTTCATGATCGCCTTCTGGATAAACAAGATGAATCCGGGGAAGTAAGATTCAGTCTTCAGAAATCTCACGATCAGAATTTACTGATATTTCCTCCTCCTCCTTTATCCATTTTATAATGTACTCTTGAGTTATGGGTCTGGCATAAAGGCCTCTTTGGAATGTAATAGGAAACAAAAGATTGGTTCAAGATCTGATCACATACTTAAGGACAATCTTTCTACAGTTTGCAGTTCACCAAATAAGGGGCTGGTAGTCCGGAGACGGCTGGAAGAGCACTGTCCTGATTCTGAGTCTTTGGCTGGAATTCCACCTGCTAAAATGGAACAGTGTACAGATTGTTATTCAGTGGGTACATGGGCAACTTTTGTTTGGTGCTCAATGAAGCAGACTGTATTTCTGGGCTGGAAAAACTTAACTTGCTGCTCATTGGAGTATTAATCTATCAAAATATTTCCTGGACTTATTTTACAGACTCACAAAAGAGCTATTATACACTTACCATCAGAAAGTTCTTAGTTCATATCGATATTTTTAATTCCTTAATTGAATGGTTTTACTTCCTAGCTTAATGTAGACATTATTTTCAGATTATTAGTGAACTAAGAAAAGGTTAATTTGGAAGTTGAATTGGATTTTTGTTACAAACTGAAAAGCCTTTTTGTAGCCCAAGAGGATTTTTTTCTTGGACTCTTACTCTCTGCCCTACTCCCGTGGACCCCTCTGCTCTCAGATGAGATTTCCCCATTCCTTAATTCCTGCTTCTCTTTAGACGTGGCAACGTCTCTCTCAGAGGGTATACACAAGGACTCACTTTTTAAGGTCAATTGATTCTCAGACATTCTAGGAGGGATACATACAGATGTTTTGGATGAGAGGACCTGATGAGAGGACCTTATTTTCTGCCATACATACATTTGGTCATTTTCTAACATAAATTTGAACTTCAGTTCAAAAAGTCTATTATCTTATTTTTCTGAAAAAAAAATCTTTCGAGATGGTAAGATACAGTGGCTTCTTTTATAAAGTAGCAGAAAAATTTAGAACAAAGTTAAAAAATTTTTTTCAGGTGCTATATTTTTTTTCTTATTTTTATGTAAGTTTTTCAGTAAAAGGGGTTCAAAGTTGGTTTAAACTTGGAAACTAATTTTTCAGAAAGGGTACACAATAAAAACAAGTATGGATGAATTCCTGCTTTAAGAACACAACAATAATATCTGGAACCATAAAATGCGCAGGAAAAAAAACAGCAAAATAGGCAGTGCACTCCATGACATTAGTGGAAGTGATGCCTTTGGGAATTTGACTTTGATGTCAAGTGAAATAAAAGTCAAATTAATCAAATAGGACTAAATCAAACAAAAAACTTCTGCACACTGAAAGAAACTGCCAGAAAAAAACAAAAGGCAGCTTACTGGTTAGGAGAAGATATTTACACATACACTAGACAAGAGGTTAATCTCCAAAATATATAAAGAGCACATACAATTCAATAACAACAATGCAAAACAACCCAATAAAAAGATGGGCAGAACCTGAACAAATATTTCTCTAGAGAGGACAAACAGATGGACAACAGGCACATGAAAAGATGCTCAGTATCACTTATCATCAGGGCAATGTAATTCAAAACCACAGTGAGATGTTTCCTCGCACTTGTGGGAGAGGCCTATAGCAAAAAGATTGGAAACAGGAAGTATTGGAGAGGGTGTGAAGAAAAAAGAACACTTCTACACTTTTGGTGGGAATGGAAATTAGTGTAATCTCCATGGAAAGTAGTATGTAGATGCCTCAAAATGAAAAAAAAAAAAAAAAAAAAGAGCTTCCTTTTGATCCAGTAAATTTGTATCTAGGTATATATGCAAATAATATAATCAGAAAAGATATCTGCACCCCTATGTTCAGAGCAGCACAATTCACAATAGCCAACCTATGGGATCAAGTTAAGTGTCCAGCAGAAGATGACTGAATGGCTGACTAAAGATGGGGCAATGGAATTCCACTCAGCTTGGATGGAACTTGAGGTGGTTATTCTAAGCAAAATAAGTCAGAAAGAAAAATATGAGATGGTTTCACTCCTACATGATTCCCAGAAACAAAAAAATGAACTAACAAAATTCTCTTAAACTCTGAAATAAAAATTGCATGGTACACCCTGGTGGCTTAGTGATTAAGTCCACTGCCTCTGGCTGGTGCAGTTCACACATCCCAAGGACCCTGGTTTGTCGCCTGGGGTCAAGGGAACAACCAAGATGAGCAGCTCAATAAAAATAAATAAATGCTTCTTCCTCCTCCCTCTTATTGCATGCCTGTTTATTCGCTTTCATTCCTGTCTGTACCTTTTTTTTTTTTTTTTTTTTTTCTTTAATGTAGTTACCAGAGGACTAATGGGGGAAGGAGGGGATATAAGATTAAAGGGGCAAAAAAGATAGTGGTGACTGGCACTAGAACTCTGGTCGTGAGTGTGATATGATATACACTTTGACGAAAGTGTGATTCTATTCTGAAACTTGCATAGTATTTTAAACAAATGAAACTACTAAAAAAAGCTAACAACAACAAATGAAATCCACAAATACAAGAGTTGTTTTAAATTCTGCTGTCTTTTCTTACTCTTACTCAAATCCACTTAGTGTGTGTGTGTATGTGTGTGTGTAGAGTTTGTGTGCATGAAATACTAAAAACAAGAAGCTTTAATTGAAGAAATAACTACAGTGAATAAAGCCTTCTTTGTATAAGCAAAATGGAGGATTATTTAATGATTGTCAGGTGAATTTGAATTACACAGAAGGACACAATAATTGATAGTGGTGCTAAATTACATTTTTTTCTTTAACAATTCTTTTTTTTAAAGGAAAGGTGCAGGCAGGGATGAAGGTGAGGAGGCAGGCAGGCAGGCAGAAAGAAGAGGAAGAAGCGTTGTATTTAGTTATTCATCTTGGTGGTTCCCCCGGGCCCCAGGACATGAATCTGGGTCCTCAGAATGTAAAAGGGATTGTGCCAGATGGAGGTGGCAGACCCAACCACAACTCTATCAGGGTGTATCAAAGTACTTTTTTTTTAAAATGAGGATGAAGCTATGCAGATCCAACTGAAGTGTCTAGGCACTGAGCCCTACAATATTAGCAACCTGAACCCATCTGGACAAACTTTTGCTAGAAGAAAAATCCACAGTCAATGACCTTTTCATAAGGACCTTTGCAGTTTGCTTTGCTGAGTTGTCAGCGTGATGAAACAAAAAGAGCAAGAATCTCAGAACCAAAGGAACCCAGTTCCGCTGTGGGACTTGGGGAAAGGCATGCAGCTTCCCTGAGATACAATCTTTTATCTCTTTTATAACGGAAGAGAATAAAATCACCTCCGTTACCAGGCAGTTGTGAGAAAAAAATATTAAGCGTGTGCAGGTGCCTAATAATGTACTAAGACAGTAGTTCTCAGTACTTTGCATGTTGATAGAATATAAATGATTAGTTGCTACTGATTATTCAGCTTTTTTTTTTTTTTTTTTTTTGCAGTGTAGCATTAACCTTATAATAATTTGGGGGTCTCATTAATAGTGAAGGTAGCCCAACAACAGTTATAATGCTGTGTATTTGTGTCATCTGATATGACTCCAATGAGGAAAGGAATAATAGACAGCACACCTCTTTTAAAACTTTAGTGGAGCGAGGTCTGTTTGCCCTGACTGTTTTCTTTCTGGAGACCTTAATGTGTGCCTGATTTCTTGCTTTGCAGTGCTATTTGCACAGGTATTTTTATTGTGGACCCTCTGGGGTCCCATACAGCCTTCCACAGCACCACACACTCACTCAGCGCCACCAGAAGGTCATTTCTTTTTGAAAAAGATGGTAACGCTCAAAGGCCTGGGAGATGGGAAGTTTGCAGGAGAGAAATGGCTGCTTCCCATGATTCGTTGGGTCCCCCATTTTCTGCCTTTCCCCTCAGAGAGCTTTAAGAGGCTGCCAGGGTGGTCTCCATGACTTCCTCTGACATCCCCTGTGTCCTCTTTGTTGTAGGAAAGACTCTATCTTCTATTTGAAAATTCCTCCCGGCGAGCTCCTGAAGGGGAGCATCTGTCAAGGAGGCTGGTCCCTGTCTTGAATGGCATGCCCCCTCAGTCTGGGTGTCCGAGTGGAGCCTCAGGCCTCCAATGGTACAGCCCCTCGAGCTATTTTGCCTCATCTTCACTGATGACAATACTCTATGTGACTTGAGATCTTTTTGCCTTTTCCTTTTCTGCAAGCTACCCCATCAACATTGGTGATAAGAGAGAGGGATCTGGAATCTAGTAAACTTTGCTCTTATCTTTGTTATTTCAAAGCGACACCATCATTATCATCATCACCATCATCCCTACCCCATGTAGCTCTATCAGCCCTGAAGGGTCTACGACACTTGATATATCTTAGGAGCTCGAATTCATGTGCCGCATTATAAATAATTACAGAGGCATGCCCTCCCTAGTAGTTTAGTGGTTAAGTCCACTGCCTCTGACTGGCATAAGCCACATACATCCCAAGGAACCAGCCTCTTGTCCTGGGGACAGGGGGCGCTACCAAGATGAAAAACTAAATAAACTAAATAAATGCTTCTTCCATCTCTCTCTTCCTGCCTACTCACCTTTCTTCTTGCCTGCACCTATCCTTTAAAAAGAAAAGCACAGAAACAAGTTCTAACAAAGTCTAGGAAAGCACCAGAGTCATGTACCTTCTCCTGGCTGAGCAGACACAAATGATGTTGGTGGGGGGCAGGCAGAGCACCCCTCTCTGGCTCGATGTCTGTACCAGTATCTGGGCGCTGCCCTGGCTCCCAGGATTAAGCCACTGCGGGGTCCGACAGAGGGCGGGGAGCCCTGATGGGGGAGGCACCTGAGCGTGGCAGGATTTTCCTCGTTGGTTTCTCAAGGAGTCATAACTCTTTCAGATTCACTGCTCACACATGGCCTCCCAGCAGATCTGGTAGTTTCCATCCACGAGGTAGACTGGGAAAGGTAGGGTCTGGAAAACTCATAAAAGCAGACTGAGTGGTAAAGGAAAATCAATCTTCTCCTGCTTTGGACCAAGTTGATGGGAATCATTCTCCCCGATTCTCCATAAATTGGAACAAGGCTTAGGACACTAATCCTACTGTAATACCATTTGAAGACGAACACTGACATTGGTGACATTTAAATAAGAGTTCAGGTCTGCTGTTAAACCGGGGTCTCTAACTGTTTAACCTTTGCCCCTGTGTACTATTTCCCTGGGCCCCGTGTATGCAAATGTACTGGCTCCTGCATCTCTGCTTTCTGACCACGTAGACTGACAGAGTTTTCTGGACACATTGTCAGATGTGAATGGCACTGCCCCAAATGCAAAATGTTCCAAACAAAAACTTTTAAAGGTCTTAAAGTCAAAGACTTTCTCTTAGACTGTTTTTTAAAAGGTGGAAATAAATAAAAAGTTGCTGTAACGATCCAGGAATCTCCTGTGGGTGGGGGAAAGTGTATTTCTAGAAGCAAAATGATCTAATCATTCAAAGCTATTTTTATGTTGAACAAAATTTCTTAAGGTCTTTTTATGTATCAGAGTGTGAGATCCAACCTAAGGAAGGTGTGATCCCTGACCTTACAGAATCATGTTATGTGATTTTATGGCCCAGTCATGTTGGTCTACATCTTAATTTATATGCATTTTACTTTAGTCTTTGCTTATTTGCACAGGTAGAATCTTTACTAACTTCAAAAGAGCAGATTCTCATGTAGGCTCATGCTAATGCACGAATAAATGAATAATTGCACTTGGGGAATTCATAATTAATAGATCAGGCTACAATGAATTCCTTGGACATGTGCAGTATATTGTATGTTTTCTTGAATGTATTCTTCAAAACACAGCCTGCAGAAAAACTGGTAGGAGAATATCCAAATAAATACAAAGATGTTGGTATAAGGTTCTACCTCAGAGACATGGATGGAATTTTGGATGTGAGTCTAGGGGCCCCTTGAACAAAGTAGGAGGCTTGGGACTCAGAGACCCTTCCACTCTCTCCAGTCTCTCAGCTGTCTCAGTAAGAAATTCATATATAATCTTTTGACTTCACTCCAAACTTAACTCTGATAACCAGCTGATGACATGGATAGTTAATTAATACATATTTTGTATGACAGAGGTACTCTGTACTTACTGTATTCTTATACGCTAGAGAAATAGATTGTTATTAAAATTACAAGTGCATTATCAGAAAGGTTTTCATCCTCATCATCTTCACACTGAGTAGGCTGAAGAGAGGAAGAAGGAGAAGAGATTGATAATGCATTATGTGTAAGTGGTCCCTGCAAATTGAACCCGTTGTTCAAGGTCAACTACATAGGGGGTGTGTGCGTGTAAGTGTGTGTGCTTGTGCTTGTAGGAATATGAATCTGCTCCTTTCTAAGAATTTATGTATGTTTTCTTATTTAATCTTCATTAAAATCACATGTAAATAGGGATTATTATTTCCATCTTTTCAGATAAGAGAACTGAAGCCCCTGTTAATGATGATAGAATTTGAATTCACATCTTTCTGATGCCCAAGGTCTGAGTGTATTAGTTAAGAACTCAAGTTGGGAGATATAAAAACCAATAGTGGTCTTATAGAAAAAAAAATGTTATCGACTATTTAAAAAAGTTTGTTGGTGTAATGCAAAAAATAATAGGTGCTCAGAAACACTTAGCATTCTGTATGTTACTCATCACTTATGGTTAGTAGATTCTTCGGAGACACTTTCTTTTTCCTTTCTATTTGCTTGCCTGAGGATTTAAGCCAGTTTTCAGTTTCCATAAAATCCTTTGGTTCATTCAGACAGTCAAGTTTTCATTACAGGTAAAGTCAAAATGACTTACATGGAATGTAGTTAAGAAAGTTGTTTGACTGGATCGCTCATCTTCCCATTGGTCCTTGCTGATATTCTTTCATTCATCTTTTTTTTTTCTCATTTTCATCCAGGCTACTCAGTTAATATCTACCAGTTTATTTGGATGGTTTCTCTGAAGTTTTTCTAGATAGATACTTGGGTTATCTGATTATTCTGATCAACTATGTTAATATTATTGTTCAGATGACTTCAAAAAAAGCAAACACATTTCAGAAATCAATTATTTGACTTCCTAAACAGTCTATTGACATGTTTCCGGCTTAGCTTGACCACGATCTTAAATTCAAGAATTTATATCTTAATTATATGTCTAAATATAAAAAAAGTTTCAAATACGTAGGTCATGATCCGGAGAATTCTGTGCCAACAGTTTGATGATGTAAATTTGTTTATTCCTAAAATTTCCAGTCAAATGGACCTATCCAGGATCATGTCATGCTTCAAAATTGTTTACCATTCGATTTCATCAATAATAGTCATGGTTCAACTCTTACTGAGTCCACCAATTATAGGGGAAAAGTGAAGGACTAATTAAAGAGCATATTCGCTGTAGAAAAAAAAAAAAAATGAATCGTTTCATCACTCAACAGTGTGTGGATGCTTGAAATATATTGTGTTTTTATCTTGTTGGAGTTATTTATTGCCCAGAGGGGAGGAAGGACAGAATTTCTTTTGAAGTTAAACATCTTGCTTGGATGAGCAGATACGGTGCATCAAATCAAAGTAATAAAAAGACAAAATGCTTTATTAAATCTTCTTTATCACTATATTGTGCTCCAATGGGGTGATCTAATTAAAGACACAGTTGAGCCTCTTTTCATCTGAAGAGGAGTTCAGAGGCTTCGTTATTACAAGTTTTGCATAGACACTAAAGACACTGCTGTACTGCTTCCAAGTTTTTCAGGGTGCCTCCTTCCTCTTCTGCTCTGATTGCTATAGATATTTTGTTTGCCACTTCATGCTGGAAACTAATTAGTCCTTTTCATCTTCAAAGTACCTGCAAAGCACCAGCATGATTAATATTCATATTACCTCTCTGAGTTAGGCACTGGAAGTGCTATATTCTTTCCACAGATATAGAAACAAAAGAAAGGACTGTAAGGTCAGATTTACTTAAATGTTGCCAGTGAAGACCTGGCTTTCTGGTTCAGTTCTGAGCTCCGGATGTCTAAAGGGATGATTTACCTCTGTGCCTTCCCTGCACTGCCTGTCAGATGCTGCCAACTTAATCTGTGTAACATGAGACTTCTCCAAACTGATGACTTTCTTCATCACTGAGAAATTAAACATAAACAACGATGATTGGCAAGGGTGCAGAGAAAAGGGAACTTTCATGCACTGTTGGTGGGAGTATAAATTGGCAAAACCATTATGGAAAGTAGTATGGAGATTCCTCAAAAAATTGTGAGTGGAAATTCTATATGATGGGGGAGAACAATACTAATTACAAGAGATATGTGCTTCATTACAATAGTACAATAATTTTTATAATAGCTAAGAGCTGGAAACGACCTAAGTGCCCATCAACAGATGAGTGAGAAAGAAGATCTGGTTTATAGACTCATCGGAATACTAGTCAACTGCTAAAAAAGAGAAATCCTGACATTTGTGGCATGTATGAAACTAGAGGGCATTATGCTTAGTGAGATAAATCAAAAGGAGGAAGACAGACATCCTGTGATTTCACTCGTATGTGGTTTATCAAGAAACCAAGAAAATAGATGAGCTAAATTGAACACAAATGAACCTTCAGTCTACAAAGTAAAATTGTTGGCTACAAGAAGGGTTGGGAACTCAGGGTCAATTACCTGGTGAAGGAAGGGATGGGCTGCTGGTAAAGAACTTAATTATCATACAGATACTGATGGAAGATGAAGCACAGCTTAAACCTGTATCATATTATGATGCAATGCTATTTCAATAAAATTAATGTAAAAATAAAACAAAAAAGGAAAAAAAAATCAAGAGTTTGATTAATGATGCCTTGAGTTGGATTCTCTCCAGATCCTCTTGACTTAATCACGTTTTCATTTCATCCCTGAATAATAGCAGTCTCACATAAAACTTCCTGCAGGTTGGATTAAATTAGGGGTCAAAAACTAGCAGCTACATATAGATCTTAATTGGCCAACCAAACTGTCTCACCATTTTTGGTTGGAATTTGGCAGTTCTTGTGATGAGGTTTGAGCTTCTTCGATCATCAGAGACACCGATACCCTCTGTTGCTTTACACAGCTGGTTCTCTGTACCATGTCACCTGACTCACTGCTGAAGGCGTTTGACTTTACTGACTAAATGCCCAAACTAAGGCAAAGTTAGTCTATTGATAAAATTGTTGAATTTGGTTTTTTAAAGGGTAAGTACAGATAGAAATGAAGGTGAGCAGAGACAAGCAAATAGGAAATGAGGAGGAAGAAGACTTTGTTTGATTTGGTTGTTCATCTTGGTTGTTTCCCTCTTCCGGTCCTGGGTCTTGAACCCAGGTCCTTGGGATGTGTGTGTCCTGTGCTCTCAGAGGAGAGCAGCTGGCCAAACTACTGCCCCAACAGGGAGTGCCTGTAATTGTTCAATTTCTTTGACATGTGGCTACTGGTGCCCTCAAATGATCTCTCCCTCTTTCCTGTCAAATTAATTCTTACTCTTTTACTTCATTTAGCATTCTCAGGGGAAAGTAATCTAACAAAGGAATCCACACAGAATTGTAAATGACCAATTCCAACTTGAGGTTTTACCACTCCCACTCCCAAAATAAATGTGTGTGTGTATGTGTGTGTGTGTGTGTGTGTGTGTGTGTGTGTGTGTGTGATAATGGCATGATTGGGATAATGGCATGACTGGAATCTCTCAAGTCCCAGATAGTTGTGATAATTGATTTTTATGCTGTGTGCATATAAAGCAAAACCTTTCCCAAGGCCTGTCTTTCCTAAATTCAGATTTCTAGAAAACTGGAAGAAGCTGGCAAGTAAATGCCAAAAAAAGCATGTCTGAAAAATGCTCTCATACTTGCACTTCTTTGTCTTAAAGCGTCAATGGGAAGAGAATATTCTGGGGCAGCAGTGAAAAGAAAGCCAGAGAGACCTCTTCCATTTTTCTTTCCATTCTGAATTTGATGCTGACCTGCCTGGCCCTGGGTGGTTCAGACACAGATGGAATGGAGATTTCCAGCCGTGATGAATGACCTTGGACAGAGCTGCTGGTTAGGTAATAGCATCTATTAGCAATGAACATGAAACATTTCTGAATGGACCTGCACGAGGGAGAGGGAGCTACACAGAGCACAGCCTCGTGGTGTCTCTCTTGTGCCCTTGGCTGCTTCAGTGCCCACTGAACTTGACCTTGGTTGAGTTTTCTCAACCTAAGTCCTCAAAGGCCCAGGCAGCACAAAGCCAAGTCATTTTCTGTGACATGGTCTTCTCTATTCTTTCCTTTGGACTTCCATTTCTAATTTTTACAGGTTTTCAGTTTTGGCTTAACAATAATTTTGTGAGGTTAAAGTTTATGTTATTTTGGGTGACATTTTCACAACTCATTTGAACTTAGGTCTCTTGTTAGAGAAATATTTACAATGACGTAACATCGAATTGCACAGTATAAATGTTATGCCATTCAACTATGTAAATAACAGCCACGATGTTTAATTGAAGATAAAACATCGGTCAAATGTCAACATAATTTCTGTTCCAGATACTTGGGGTGGAGGCTTCCATGGCACCAATGAATGCACAAATGGATGGTGGCAGTGAGACTTCTTAATGGGGTCCAACAGCCTGAGTGTGTCTGGAACTCATTTTAGCAGCTGCTGTGTTCATCAATGCCATTCGTCCATGTCTCAAAGCACACTACTCGTCGTGAATATTGGCTGTTTGTCACCTTCACAGTGGCCCTTTAGTATGCAACTCTGCACATAGGGGGTTTGATTCCTTTGTTTACTTAGATCTTAGTTGATTGCAAATTAGATGTCTCTCTAGATTGCTTTATTCTTTCAGCCCACTTGGCACTCCAAAGGATCACATTATTATTATTTAAAAAATATTATCAGACAGAGTGCCCTGGTGGAGCAGTAGTTAGGTCACTCACCTCTGAAGGAGAAAGCCATATACATGTGGGTTTGTCTCCCAGACCCAGGGGGAGACCATCTGTATGAACAACTAAATAGAAAATAAGCTAAAGATGTTTCTTCCTCCTCTCTCTTGCTGCCTGCCTACTTGCCTTCATTTCTGCCTACAGCTTTCCTTTAAAAAAGTGTATCTATATTTATACATGTATATTAGATATGCGAAAGTCTTTTATTTTTATTATTTAATTTTTTATTGGAGTAACACTGTCATTATATGTTTCAGCTTTGCATCATTATAAGCCAATGTCTGTGTGTACTAAGTTCACCACTAAAAGTCCAGTTCTATCCTTCACCACATCATGGACCCTTTTTACCTAATTTCCTCATCCCCTTTTCCTCTGGTAACCGCTAATTTGGTTTATAGTCTCTAAATTGATTTTTATTTTATTTAGTTCATTCGTTTGGTTATTTCATGCACCACATAGGAGTGAAATCATACAGGATTTGTGTTCTTCCGGCTGGTTTATCTAAGCCTAATTCTGTCTATGTCATTCCACGTTGTTATAAATGGCAGGATTTCATTTGAAAAGTCTGAGTGTATCCCATTATGTATATGGAGCACATCTCTTTTATCCATTTATCTATCAAGAGACACTTAAGTTGGTTCCAACTCTTGGCCATTGTGAATAATGCTTCAGTGAATATGGGGGTGCAGATATCTGTTTCAGTTACTGTTACTGTGTTCTTCATGAGAATACCCAGAAAGGGGACAACTGAATTATGTAGACTTTCTAGTTTTAATATTTTGAGAAATGTCCAGACTGTTCTCCAGCATGACTTCACCATTACATGCCTACCAACAGCGCACAAAGGTTCATATCCTCTCCAGCACCTGCTTGTTTCATGTCTTTTGGGTAATAGCCATTCTTATAGAGTGAGGTGATATCCTACTGTTTTGATTTGTATTTCCCTGATAATAGAGGATGGATATCTTTTCATTTGCCTGTTGACAATTGGCCTGTCAAGTGTCCATTCAGATCCTCTGCTCAGTTTTTAATCAGATTGGGTTGGTTTTGGGGTTTTTCTCGCTTGTTGAGTTTTGTGAGTTCAGGATATATTTTGGAAGTTGACCTCTTATTAGGTGTATGATTTTCAGGTATCTTCTCCCATTCAGTAGGATGCCTCTTCATTAATATTCCAGGTACCTGGAATGTAGTTTCTTTGTTGTGCGGAAAGCTAGGCATCACATGATTAATGTTTTTCTGTAACTACAGCTCTGTGCTGTGTGTAGCAACCTCTGTGTCCCCAGAAAAGCCCTCATAGGTCTTATCTTGACAAGCGTCATGCTGGGAGAGTCATCCATCCTGGATTATGGGATAAGGAATGTAAAATCACTTTGTAGACAGTTGTCTTCACATATCTACTTGTTAGGGAGGGATCTTCTAGTCCAAACTTACAGGTTATAATATGTGAGGGTGAAATTGCAATGCCTTTTGATCCAAAATTCAGTGGAGGCAAAGGATTATGTTAATGATTTTAACTGAGTGCATGTTTTTTCTTTAATTTACATTCATGGGAGCACTTCCATTACCTTTCTTGAAAAACCGTATCCAGAGAGGAATTTTAAATTAGCTATTAAGAGCATAGATGATGTAGTCAAACTGATTGGATGAGCTGTGAGACCTTGGGTTAATGATTTAATTGGTCTACCCTTCAGCTCTCTCATCTGCAAAATGGGTACAAGAATAATGCCTCCTTCATAGGACTAGTGTAAAGATTAAATGAGCTAATGTATGCAAAGCAATTAAAACTGCGTCTAACGTAATTAGTGCTATTTACTTAACAGCAATAATTTCTATAATTATATATGAATTGTACTTTTGTATTTATATTTTATACAGTTGTTTTTATTAGTACTATATAAACCTAGTTAATGTTGATTTAATTAGTAGATATTTGAGCTTTTACTATTTAGTATCTGTTGGCATGCATCAAATCTCTATATTATTATTTTTATCTTCTATGGGAAATCATTTTTTTAATGATTTATTTATTTCACTTCATTATTTTTTCCCCAGCTTTATTGAGGCCTGATTGACAAAAAGTCTACCAATTTAGGTTGTACAATATGATTTTTTAAAGGTGTACAGTGTTATCACTTAAAAATTTTTAAAAAATTGTAAAGGAAAAATGTAGGCAGGAATGAAGGCGTGTATGCAGTCAGGCAGGAAGAAACAGAAGGAGAAAACACCTTTATTTTATTTTTATTTAGTTGCTTACACTGGTTGTTTTGCCCTGGACCTGGGACTCGAACCCAGGGGTATGTGGCTTGCTCCTTTGAAGGCAACTGACCTAACCACTGCTCCACCAGGGCACTCCTAATGTGGTAATTTAACCTGAATACATATTAAGAAGTGATCACCATTATCAAGTAAATTAGCACATCTATCACTTCATATTACGACTTTGGTGTTTGTGTTAAAAAAACCGAAGATCTGTTCTCAGCATTTTTCAAATTTACAATACAGTATTATTAATCACAGTCACCGAGCTGTAATCAGACTCTCAGAACTTCTTCACCTTATCACCATCTACCATTTTCCCTACCTCCCAGAGAAACGATTCTTTACCGGCATTAAACTGGTTACAAATTCTCACTGCTTCATTTCCCACATTGAAGGTCAGTTTCTGAAAAGTTCAAATCTGATGAAAATGTTCTCAGATCTGGCAAAATTCTTAGTATGAACACTTTCTTTCATTTAAAGGGCAGCATCTGGATTTCAGTAAGCAAATATGCAATAAGTATTATTTTGACCTTTTAAAAAGTGGATCTTTATTTTATTCAATTGGTAAAAATATCCCAGAGTCAACTTCTATGCTGCATTGCATTTTTGCCGTCGCTTAGTGAAATGTTCATGTGCAAACCGTGCTTTTACATTCCCTATTTCGTACAAAGAAAGTTAAACTCTGAGCCGACAAGAATCACGATAAAGCTAAAGTAAAATATGAGAATGATCTGACTGAAGCTCACCAAACACTTTAATCCAATTGGAAAATGTTCTTTTTGGTTGAGAAATGACTGCCTCTTCTTTTCTAACGTGTGAGGGTCAAAGACCTCAGGATAGATTCTTTTGTCCTCTGGTAGTGTGAGCTTCATCAAAATAGAAAATTATTTCTCAAATCTAAAGACTTCTTAAAGACAAATGATACTGGAACATTTATAATAAACTCTGTGTGTGTGTGTGTGCGCGCGCACATGATTCCTTATCTAACTTTGGTTACTCCCCATCTCCGTGTGGTGAAGCCTCCCTGTGTGGTGTCTTCAGTCTCACCATTGATTGAAGGCACCAGACGCTCCCTCTCTCTTCAACAAGGTCACCATATGATCAAGATTTGGGCAGACATTGTCTTCTGGGACTGAGTCCTGAGCAAGCATGTGAGGAAGGGGACGAATGGAAGGCCTGCTCTGGACAGCAGCATTGGCAGGGGGATTGGAGTGCCCTGCTCAGCCTGTCTGCTGCTCTGGGTCTGGCTGCTCAGCTCCACTGAACTCTGGGTTCTTGACCATTTTCCCAGGCTGGTCCTCCGGCTCCCACCAATTCTGCAAGCCTCCATATACTTCTATTCAATCCTCTTCCCTACTCCCCACCCCATGATCATCAGAATAGGTTTCTATTTCTTGTAAACATTAACTTTCATTGATGCAATGATTTTCAAAGCCTGGGTAGAAACAAACGCTAAAATTTTACATTGAATTATCAATGCAACCAACGGAAACTGTCTGAGGGCAACTTACCTTTTTTTTTTTTTTTTTAAAGGTGCAGGCAGGAATGAAGATAACTAAGCAGGTAGAGAGGAGGAAGACATAATTTATTTATTCATTAAAAGAGAGGCACAGACAGGCAGGGATGAAGGCGAGTGAGCAGGCTTGCAGACAGGAAGAGAAATGTGGAAGAAGCATCTTTTTTCTATTTTTATTTAGTTATTCATACTGGTTGTTTCCCCCAGACCCAGGACTCGAACCCAAGGCTATGTGGCTTACTCCTTTGGAGGCGATTGACCTAACTGCTGCTCCATGAGTGCCACCACATTATTATTTATTTATTCATTCATTTATTTTAAAGGAGGAAGAAAGGAACGAAGGAAGGAAAGAAAGAAGGAAGAAATATCTTTATTGATTTAGATTTTTTTTTTTCTTTGTGGCCCCAGATCTTGACCCCAGGTTCTTGGGCTGCATGTGGTCACAACACCATCACCTCAGCCCACTAAGACACAAGGGCACACCTCCATTTACTAATTTTTACTTAGTTGTCCTGACCGTTTCCTCTGGCCCTGGGTCTCGAACCTGGGTCCTTGGGGTGTGTGTGAACTACACCTGCTGGACTTACCTGCTAGGTCGCTAGGGCACACCGCAATTTATCTTTCATGCTTTATTTGAAGCTATTAATGATTGTGAAATTGTCTCAAATGCTTCTGTAGGATTACACAAATAATTTGCCCAAAGTTGTTTTGGTTGGGTCGTCATTTCTGATCAGGCGTTGATGACAACATCCATTTTAACCTGGTTCTCGATTTCAGCTTTTTTCCTACTATTTGGGAATTCGAGTTTCAACATGGTTGCAATGAGTTATACTGATGTCCTGGCGGGTGGGGGAAAGGTAAATCAACAGACACGTAATTGGTTTCGATACTGTTTTCCAAAGTAAAATGCCTGCAATGGTGTTATTAGCTGAGATACTGTAGATAGATTTCCATGTCAGGAACAATTAACATGTGTCCCGTGGGCCTTATTACTCATGTTAAGGAAGTTCTGCTCTGCTCAAACCCCAAAGCCAAACCTCCAGGAAAGTTAAAGGTCCCGGTTCTGTCATTAAAACGGGAAAGTAATGTGCTTTTTTTTTTTTTTTTTTTGATTGACTATAAACTGTGACGTGTGGGACTTTGTTCTGCAGGGAGAAAGTAAACATGAATAGAAGACAAATTGTTTTCCTGAAAAAAATTTAAATGTTTAGCTGAAATCATTGGCTAGAGAATCTTCTCTTCTTGTCACAGGAAAAAACAAGGTCAAAAGTCAAAGTGGATATTTTCCTTAAAATACAGCATAAAAGAAATTGAGATGTTTAGATCATTGCCCAGAAGAGTGATAGGTTAGATATTTGATATGTGAAACCCATGTAGGAATTTGTGAGAAGTTGTAATTATAAAAGATTTTAGGAGTAATTAAATGATTAAACGTGAATTGAGGAGACTCCTGATGATTACGTCACAGGTCCTTGGGAGAGCAAAATAAGATTCACACATATACAGTAAATGAAAGGGATGACTAGTAATACTCAGCAGCATGTATATTCTCAGTTAATGTGCCGTAGCAAGATGGGCGAATCAAATTGTAAACTAAGCCCTTTGCTCACAGCCCTTCACTGATTAAGTAACTAATCTGAAGCCAAGTTATCTTGAATGTTGAGTGAAGAACAGAGACATAACTCAAGAGTTCAAGCTTCCTATCAAATCTGAAATTCCGTGGTCCTAAAAATGATACTCGCTTTTTAAAAATATTTGCTTGATTTTATTTTCCCTCATTTAGGACAAAGGAGAAAAGACAGAGAAAGACGTAGGCTGTCAAAGTGGACAGTAAAATCCGAAATCCAAAGGGAGTCTGGGAATGCAGAAACCTGTTTCATTCATGTCCTTCCAGTCCCAAAAGGCCAAACAGGCTTTGTTCTGAGACGTGTCCCCTAAGATAATGATTTGGTCTTGTCATACCTCAGTGAAATCCTGGTGAAGAGGTGGTTTCTGCCTTTGTTACAAACTGCCCATGACTTGGGACAAATGTCGTAACCTCTGTGGCCTCTTATCTTCAAAAGACGAATAAGACCACTTCCAACAATCTTTCCAGCTCTTAGAGTTTTTGGTATAAGGTCCCGTTTGGGTATCAAATAGTGATTGGTCTAGCAAGTTGAGGCTACATTTTCTTTATTTTGCCTAAAATATTATCATTCCAAGGTGCAAAGAATTGAGACTAATTTTGCCATGCTAAATTACAGAAGGCAAATATTGGAATTTTCCTTAAATAAAAGGACAAAAGAACTGGGTACACTGTAGGGAAAACTGAACGGTAATGTTGAGGGAAGATAGAGAGATGAGACTTTTTTTTTATCAAAGGCAAGAAAGTGTAAGAGGAGTGGGGAGGAAGGAGGAAGGTGGTGGGGGAGAGAGACAGAGAGTGGGAGAGAGAGAGAGAGGGAGAGGGAGGGAGAGAGGGAGAGAGAGCTCCTGCATGCACAGGAAGAAGTGGGGGAGGAAGAAGGAAACAGAATAAGTGCAGCCCCTTTTGGGCCTTCGTGACTTTGAAGTGAGGCCAGGGCTACAGCAAAGGATTGTGGGATTCGGGGTCAAGAGAAAAAGTAGATGGAGACCCTTTGTTCAGAGGTTAATAGTTATGTGTCAGAAGTGCTTTATCAGAGTAGAAGGCCTGTGCATTTTTAGATACTCTTTAGAGCAGTGAACAGATCCTGTGGAAGTTTCCCAAGGTCCTTAGGAAAGAAGCTGTTCTATTGGTTCATAATCTAAAAAAGGCTCTTCAGTCATTAGAGGCTCTGTTCTCATTAGAAATAACAATGAGCTCCGGAAAAGGTTGGGTGTTTCATATTGAAAATGATTCCCCACAAACCGGTTTTATTTTTATTTGGAGACCAACAGGGTGGGTGGGTGGAGCAGCCGATAGTGATCCTGAGAGCCTCCCAACTCTTGCCCAGGAACACTGGAAATGATGAATGGGAAAAAGGATCTTTACTCGCCTTCTGATTCCTAAGTGAGTCCAGCCAGAGGTCAACACCGAGGTAGATTGATGTTTGCTTTGGCAAAACTTAGTTTTTTTTTCTTATTCAGAATGCTGAGGAGATGAGTGTGTAAAATTATCAAAGGTTACTCTGGAAGCCTCAGGAAAGTTTACTGATCTCAGAGGAGAGAGTAGCACAGGTATTTCCTTGCAATAATTGTCCCAAGTGCTTAAAATCAGTAAGAGAGATGAAACCAACCATTGTCCTTTACATTCGGCAGGTTTCTTTGTGTGAAAGAGACACAGTCAAGCTTTTAAGACTCCCTCTCCTCCAGCCGACACGCAGTGGGGCAGTTTCCCAGGTGATTCCAAGGGCTCACAGCAGCCCTCCACCTCTGACTGTTTAACTTACAGGACTTTTAAAAGCTAGGCTGATAAAATTCATGCATTTATCACGTCGCTCATGCTGGATGACACTCATCAAGTTGGTTTCTTAAACTCTTGGATTCTGTGCTTTTTTGAAGCCGGGTTACTGATGACAAATCAAATGCAGAAGGGTTGAGTCTTAAGTAATCTTTGAGTGTTTCCTTGAAGGTTATAAGAGCAGAGGATCTGAATAAAATGGAGCAGGATTCTCGCTCTGATCTTTTCCTGACATTTCCCAAGTCCACGAGGCAGTGGGGCACCATCAGGGCTGGAGGTCCTGTACTCTCACACATGCTCCCGGGAGCTCAGGGAGGGGAATTTTGCAGACAGACAAAGGAATACATACACATGCAGGTGACTAGCATTTGATTTGACTGCAGGTTTATTTTCAATAAACTTATCAAAAACATTTCTCTGCCAAGAAGACAAGAATACAATGGTTTAAGTTCTCCCTGAGCATGGCAAAATGCTGAGATGTAACTTTGTTTTGTTTGATGTGCTTTTGTAATTCTCTCCTGTTTCCTAGTCTCTTCTAGGCCAGTTGTTTAAAAACCAATGATCTAATATCATCTCAGCATTATGAAATTTGACTAATCCTTGGAAAAGGGTGACATTTCTTCCTCTTTTTTACTATTGGTCCATATTTCAAATAGAGCGCAATATTTTATCTGTACCTGATGACAAGCACGTTGCATGTTTCTTAGAGGGTGGATGGCCAGTTGGTCTTATATAACGAAACATTATGCTCCAAAAATAAGCAGGTCAAGTAATGCTAGACATAGTGAGCGTGTGGGTACCTGAAGCATGTCTCAAATCAATAATGACAGAGTAGCCTGATAGCAATTTATGAACCACCGTCCTCTTGGGAAACATATTTCAATCCATAACTTCATCTAAACTGTTTATCGGCTAAGCATGCTCAAATGTATGATGTGTCAAAAAGTTTCTTTGACATCGGGCTTGTTACTGTCTTTTGATTGATGTAGCCAGGCAAAAAGCAGTAAATAAAAAGATTGTTTGGTGGTTTGGTATTTTAAGGACGTGATTAGAAACATTTGCCAATGCTATTCATTTTATATGTCTTTTTGCCTTTCCAAATAAAAAAAAAGTGTTTCCGTCCAGTGAATGATTTCACAGTAACGAAACCTTACAGGATCATTATAATAAGCAGAAAGGCCGATGAAGTTGCTATGAAATATCCAGAAAGCACTGAACTAAATGTGTAATTGTTCCTATTAAGTATTTGTTCTTCTCCTTGAATAGTGCATGTCCAGAAATTTACAAAATGTCCCATTTATAATCAGAGGCATATTTATGGTGGCAAATCTAACTTATTAAAACCTCGATCATCAGATCTTAGCTGGTTTTTTGTGGAAACTTACACATGGAAAAATTCAAAGGATTAGTTTCTTCAAAGCATCCTTAAAAAAAAAAATTCTTGGTAGACTTACAGCATTTTTATTTGCTTAGGAATGGAAATATTGACTTTTTAGATTTTTTTGATGATGGAATATTATAGAGGTATAAAATGCATCAAAAGGCAAACTATAAGACAAATCCTTTGAACAATATTTCATTTAAATATTTTAGCCCAGGATTTTAAAACATATTATTTCAATCTGAGACTTTCCATTTTTTTTATAATTACTTAACCAGATTTTTATATTAGGCAACTCCATGGGCAGAATGTATATAAAAACCTATATATAAGATTATAAAAATTGGTCAAGGATTCCAAAAGAATGCATTGTGAGCTTTTAAAAAGAGTAATTAAGAAAAACCTGGTATATATACATGCAACTTACTGGTACATTGAGAAGAAACAAGAAACAAGAAACAAGGTAGATGGACACATTTTAATGCAGGGGTTCTTGAAATGAGGGTTATTTCTGTTTCCAGTAGGTCTCTTTCTGAGTGTTTCACTACTAAGTTGATGGGTACCATAAAAAAAAAAAATCACGAATGAGTACTCAGCTATCTATAGCAGCATTGTTAACTTGTTAGTGAATCTGTTTCCTTGAAAACAGGATGCAGTGAATCGATGTGTATTTCATGGAAAATGGCGGTGTGTACTGGAGAATTAGGAGCCAGCACTCCCCGGTGGAGTCAGAAGTTCTGATCTGCTATCCTTCAAAGAAAGGCTGTTTCCTAGGTTGGCCAATATTCCTATGGAGCGACTTATGCTTATTGATAAGTTATCGGATTCCTCTCCGGAATCAGCTGGTCAGGAAGGATAAGGAGGGTGCGGAGGGAGAGGGAATTCTGATAGTGGCTTTGTCTGATGGCCAAGGTAGGAAGGGGGTGGAGAATTGAGAAAGGAAGAATAAGAGAGGTAAAAGATAGGAAGGGGGATTGGGAGGGGGGAAAGCAAAAGAAATAAAATGGAAACAAAACAAAAGGAAACAGGGAGATGAGAGTGTGATATGGAAAAGCATCTTTGTAATTAACTCATCCTGGACTCTCAGGCACTTTAGAATCAGGAGGTCTATTCCAGTGTCAGGGATTCTCCCACCACTTCAAACCCACTGAAGTGCATTATTTTCTGGGGGAGTGTCCTTTTCTTTTATCTGATTCTTCATGGGGTCCAAGACTCAGTAAGACTTCAGAACCACTCTTTGAGTGAGATCTTAGCCTCACTGTAAAGACTCGTGTCTTGAAAGGAGTCTTCAAATGCCCAGAATTGACAGAATTGACAGTAGATAGTCAAAGGTTAGTGTCTGATATTAGGGTGGGCAGTATGGGAAGATTAGGAATTCTTTCAGATCTCTTCAATGCTAGCTCTTTGCTCAAATACCTTTGATGGACTATTTACATACAATTATGTCATGTTGTGGGAGAGCAGAGAAGCAATGCAGCATCGGGCAAGAGGTATTCATGGAGTCAGATGCTTCTGGGACACAGATACTGTCAGGAAGACTAGCTGTGAAACTGGACAAGCAGCATCTCCTCAACTAGATATCCTCCGCTCTAACTGCAGAGGGTGATGACTTTAATAGGTCTGCTGTAGAGGGACATGCCCTTGACTGGCGCTGATTATCTTCCAAGCTCTAGGGTAAACATTCGATTCAGTGAAATTAGTTAATTAATTTATTTTAAAGGAAAGCTGCAGGCAGGAATGAAGGCAAGCAGAAGCAGGCAGGCAGAGAGAGGAGGAGGAAGAAGCATTTTATATATTTGTATTTAGTCGTTCATATTGGTTGTTACCACTGGGTCCAGGAAGTGAACCCAGGATCTTGGGGTGTATGCCGGCTGCACCCAACCACTTCTCCACTAGGGTGGGCCTAGGATAAACATTTTATCTGCACTATGCCATTTAGCCTCTCCAACAATTTTTGTGAGATTGCTACTATGTTTATTTTCTTTTTACAGGTGAGGAATTGGGACCTAGAAATCAAGAAGTTTGCTCCAGACCATGAAAATAATAAATGGTGGAGCCAGCATTTGAACACAGGCCACGCGACTCCAGGGTCCAAGCTCTTGAATCATTGGACAGAGGACCAAAGCAGTTGCTTAGCTAAGCTATCAGTGGTGGCAGAGATCCTGTTTCTCCCACCAATGTGAAGACTGAAATATGTATCATTACCTTAATTCCCTCTGTGTTGAATGTTCCGACTCTCTTCTGTTCCTCTGTCTCTCTCTTCTCCCCTTTCCATGTGTCTTCCAGGTTCTTTGTGGTTCCGTAATTCTAGGGGAAAAAGGATGACAAGAATTTTGTTCTTTTTTTCTTTGTAATGACATATAATGGCATTATATTAGTTTCAGGTGTTTGACATAATTTGACTTTTTTCTTAGCTATGACTTTTCGTTTTTAAAATTGTATTGCATCATAACATTATAAAAGGTTCGTATCATCATAATACAACATTGTTTATAATGTAAGTTAACAAACAGGCTAGTTTTGTTGACCCCTTTTTACTGATGAGCCCCCCCCCCACCCCTTTCCTTCTGATAGCCACTGATTTGGTCTTAGAGGTTAATAGTCTGGTTCATTCATTGGTTTGGATTGTTTATGATTTGTCATTTGTATGCAATGTGAAATTTTCTCCAGAATAAATCTATTTTCTATCTAAAAATATTTTGAATTTTCAAAATTGTCTATGCACTACAGTCCATGACTTATTTATCTTATAACTGGAAATGTGGAAATGTGTCCTTCTTGACACCCTTTACCTGTTTCATCTGCCTACTGATCCCCCATTCCTCTGGTAACCACCAATCTGCGTGTGTTTTTTTTTTTTTTAAGAAGAAATATTTTCATTTTGTTGCTCATACTAGTTGTCTCCTTCTGGACCTGAGACTCGAACCCAGGGGTATGTGGCTTTCACTTCTTCGCAGACAACTGACCCAACCGCTTCTCCACCAGGGTGCACCCCAATATGTTTTTCATATCTATGAGTTTTGTTTTGTTTACGTATTTACTTATTTACTTTGTTATCTAGATCCCATATATAAGTGAAATAGGGTCTGCCTGACTTGTTTCAATGTGCATTTCAGAAGAAAACAAATTTTCCCTCCCCGACACAAAATTGTTTCCTTGAAGCTCCAGGAGAAATTGTGTTGTCCATCAGGATGCGATCTCATACTTCGGAAGGATTGTCATCTCAGCAAGTTGACTCCGTGTACTGTACATACCATTAAAATCCCTGGAGGATGTCACACCTTTTCTCCTTTTTTAAAAACTAGTCAACTTCCTCTGGCCAAGTACACTGAAAGCAGACATCGGTACTTTGCAGTCAAAGAAAGTTCAGATTCTTCTTCTCTTTTGGAATGTATTCTTTTTACCCTGAAGGATCTGGATAACCATTGATGTTTGGTAGACTGAAATCCTAGAAAATCACTCAGATAAAAAGATGTTTCTTCTTAGAATTAATGTTCCTCTTTTTGTCATTTATTAATGCTGTTAATCAACAGAATGGGCAGCTTTGGTCTTCAGAGAATCTGACTGCCCAGATTTTTGAGATTTGAGAAGACATGTGCCTATTGAACCAGAGCTTCTTAATTTTTTTCCTTCTAGGAGACAACGGTTTTTAGGATGAGCAAGAACGCATATGAAAGGCCTTAGCTTATCTGTGATAGCTCACATGCTCGCTTCAGATTCTACAGAAAGGCCAGGGAATGGAATCAGGCCACAGAGACAGTACGTCAGTCATCATGAGGGATGAAGCAGAGTACCCTTTCATTTTTTTCCTTGGAGTGACTTACATGCATTGATGAATGTTCTTAACAATTGGATATAGTTTTATCCCACCTGCCCCACCCCCTCAATGTGCTTAAAAAGATACCAACTATCTTTTCTCTTGAATGATTTTAATGAAACTCTGAGGAGGAAATATGTCTTAAAGGAATTCTCTATTTCTGTTTTAAGGCTGCATTCCTCAACTCCCTGTATTGCTCTACTTCACAAACAGTCATCTGAGCAATTTTCTTTTGACCAAAGTTCAGATTAAGGTGCCAGCCACAAAGATGTAAAAATAAAATTATTTCAGCTCCATGCCCTTACAGCTTATCTACTGATAGACATCATTGGTATTTTAAAATAATGTTTGCTTCTTTTTTTAAATGTAATTTGCTTCATCTGTAAACATCACCTTTCTAATCCAAGGAAATAATAGTACCTCCCGGTCTTTCAAAGCTTTTTGGTCTTGGAGTTGGAAAATAAATTATTTTCAGGAAGGCAATCTTACGATCACTTCAGTTATAAATGAGCTCTGCATTTGTCAGGAGCCATTTTTTCTTAGTAGGTACACTAGGTCATTCCAATTTGAAGCATACCATGAATGATCCTTCTTGGAGGCTCTGGAAAGGCTAGGAGTGGAGTTTCCTGACCTGTTCCTCCCTCAACATCTTCTCTCACCTCCTCCCTCTTCTCAGAAGCCCTGTACAGTCATGGGCTACAAAGATGATTTCCACTGGTGCCTGGTGGAACCTTAATTCCTTCCTGTCAGCACATCCCTAGGCCACTCTCAGAGTCAGGATAAGAAATGGATAAGCAGTTAAACTTCTGGGTAGTTTTCCAAATGAAATTCAACCTCTAGACCTTTTGGGGTTTACCCCGTCTTCCTCACTACCCTCAGATGAGTTTGGAATGAATTTTTACTTAATGGATTCTATTTGTGGGTGGGAGAGGTAGTGATGGCTTTGCTCAGACTCAAATGCCTAACTTCAAATATGGGAAGAGAGCCAGCAGGAATGTGAGAATGGATGTGACCTGTGGAAGGTGCTCCCGAGGAGGTGCTGGGACATTCTCATGGGCTGCTGAATGGAGATACTCTATCTCAGGTGACAGAAGTCCCTTTCTGATATTAGACTCTTCTTTGAGTGGTGATTGAAAATATAATAATATGGCTGACGAGGAAATATGAGACATCGCTTCATGATAGAGCGAAATGAATGTGCAACATTCAGGGTGAATTATGAGTGCTGATTAGCCTGGAGAAAGGTGAGAATTCATAAAGAATAAAACTTGTGATGCATGCTGGTGGTTTAGAGGTTAAGACCATGGCCTCTGACTGGTGTAGTCCACATATATCCTAAGGACCCGGGTTTGTGACCCAGGACTGGTGGAAATCAACTAAGATGAACAACTGAAAAAAAAAGTCCTTCTTTTTCCTCTCCTCTTCTACTTGCCTGTGTACTTGCCTTCATTCTTGCCTTCACCTTTGCTTAAAAAAAAAAAAAAAAAAAAGATTCCAGGGGAACAAAAAGAATCAAATTTGTAGCAATATTACCTTAAGGAAGCAGGGTTATGATTCCTTATGGCTTGTTGCAAGGAATTTTCTTTCGGGAAAATCCTGTTGAATTATGTGATTTGTGAGTTTGGTTCTAGGATTGTAAATGTTGTAAGCATTAAAAAAGAACTATATAAAATACCAAAATATCTTTATAAATTCTCATTTTTAGCACAGTCATTTTCCAGAATAATTTCTCGTTCCTGCTTTCACTCTGGAGGAAGGATTAGGGTGAAGTCAGTGTGATGCCTAAGGCAGGACCCTATTTTGCATCACATACTTTATTTAAAAAACAGTTAGGCCCAGATAGGTGTGCGCACATGCTGTGTCTCTGTATATTTATTTTGGTATTGTTGAAAATAAGGGAGAGAGCACATTAAAAATTGGCACTAATTTCACGTCGGACCATGACTAGTCTTGAGGCTGAGACATTTGCCCCACAACAGAAAAACATTTTTCTCTCATCTCCTTCAGCAACGATCAGGCAGGAACATACGTTATACAATCAAGGACGCTCCCAGAAAGAATGTGATGGCACCTTGTTCCTAAGAAGGCGGTGGTCTGTATAGGAATGAAAGAAGACAGACTGCTGGTGATACATTCCATGGGCCATGTCTGGGCACTACTGATGAGCAGTGCCCCCAAGAGCCTGGGTGGTGTTTAGGTCAGACAGGTGTGTAAGCAATGCTTGCAGTGTGGAGCTATTAACAAAGGAGTGGAGGAGAGGATTCAGGTAGCGGGGTTGATTTTATTTTTGTTTGCAGCTATTTACCCCTTCCTCCTTTGTAATACGATCATAGACTCGTGCTAGTTGCAGAGTGAATTGCAATGTCTGCTGGCAGGGGCGTCCATTTTCTTAGCCCGTGAATGCTGAACTTGCTTCGTGACTTGCTTTAGTCAATGAAATATGAAGGAAGACTGACATCTGCCTCCTCAGAGCAGAAGTCTGAACCGTGCCTGCATGTTTTTCTCCTCTTTTCTGCCAGGACGGCAGTATTTCCCAGAGAGTGGCAGCTTCTGGGACATGGCTTCCAGGATGAGGGGGCACACAGAACAGAGTTGGAACCTGGAGCACGGTGCCAGCTCATGAAAAGCCCATGTGTAATGTGAAGGAGAAGGAAATCTAGTGGTTTAATTCATGGAGATTTCAAGAGCTGTTTGTTACTGTAGCACAGCTGACCAATACAGTCAGGGACACAACTTGAGCAAACATGTGAGGATGTTACATGGATATAGGGGAGTAATAAAACCTTCATTTGGCCTAGTCAAAGAATTTGTTTAGGAGACAACTCAAGAGAATAGTTTGGTGGTGTACCCTAGTGGAGCAGTGGTTAGGCCAATCGCCTCTGAAGGAACGAACCACATACCCCTGGGTTTGAGTCCTGGGTCTGGGGAAAAGCAACCAGTGTGAACAACTGAATTACTAAAGAAAAAATAAAATGCTTTATTATCCTCTCTCTCTCAAAAACAAACAAACAAACAAAAAACCCAACTCCACAAGAGAAGAGGTTGGTATCAACAGGTGAATGAATAAAGAAAATGCAGTGTATATATACATAATGGAATACTATACAGCCCTAAAAATGAAATCCTGCCATTTGCCACAACATAGATGAAACTATAGGGGATGATACTGAGTTAAATATGTTAGAAGGAAAAACACAAATACCAGATGATCTCACTCATATGTGGAATATAAAACAAAACAAAACAAATGAACAGACAAAACAAAACCAACCCTTGTACATTGAAAATAGAAGTGAGGTTACCAGTGGGGAAGTGGGCAGGGGCTTGGGAGTAAGAGGCGTGGAGAGCTAGTAGGCAGTGGTGGACTACGGGTAATTTGGTTGGGAGTATGGTGTGTTATAAATTTGATGAATAGTGAACCTACACATCTAAACATATTATTTTGTAAATCAAGTTTACCTAAATAAAAAAAGAGGTTGGGCCATGTTGTGGAAGCCTTGAATGCAGTTGAAAAGTATTGACCTTGTTCTATTGGCAGTGGAAAGGCACTGAAGGTCTGGAATACCAGGGTAAAGTTACAAAAGGAAACTTGATTTGTTTTCAGGAAAGAAGCAGGCAAGGAAAGAAGCAGGCAAGAAAAGAAGGGAGGAAAAGCACTTATTTATTTTATTTAGTTGCTCATCTTAGTTGCTCTCACCAGTCCTGGGACCTTGGGGATGTATGTGGCTTGTTCCTAATGGTTACTCCCCAGAGTGTGCCACAAAGGGAGATTTTTTTTTTTTTTTTTAGTATTTTATTGCAGTAACTTTGTTTTACAAATTTAAATGAACTCATATGTGTAGGTTCCCCATATGTGCAGTTTCTCCATGTTTTAGATATATATTGAGACACCTTGCCCTCTACCAACTCACCACGTGTTCTTCACCATTGTTCATTCTTTATTGGTAACCTCAGATCTATTACAAATGTCCAACAGTTTGTTTTGTTCCACTTGTTCTTTTGTCTATTCACATTCCATCTATGAGTGAGGTCATCTGGTATCTATCTTTTTTCTTTTGACTAATTTCACTTAGCATAATCCCCTCTAAATCCATCCGTGTTGATTCAAATGACAGGATTTCATCTCTTCTAAGGGTTGTGTAGTATTCCATTGTATGGCTATATGGACCACATCTTCTTGATCCATTCATCTCACAATGAGCATTTGCATAGTTTCCAGTTCTCACCTATTGTGATTAGGGATGCAGTAAACTTGTATCTTTTGGATAAACACTCAGAAGTGGGATGGTGGGATCATATGGGATTTCCATATTCAATTTTTGAGGAATCCCCATACTGTTTTCCATAGGGGTTGTACCAATTTGCACTCCCACCAACAGTGTAAAAGTGTTCCCACACAGGGAGAACTTTATTCATCCAGCAGCAGTAGTGGGATGAAATGGAAAGTGGAGAAGACACCAGTTATGATTTAAGAATGTTTCTGAAGAAAAGTGATTGTTTTGTTGGAAGATGGTATAATTCAGAGTTGTACATATAAAAATGCAAAAAAAAAAAAGAAATCTGGGATTTGAAAATTATGGCCATGATAACACAAATGTTTAGTTAGGCCAGGGAACCAGAAGCACCTACCATGATTTGGTGACATCCTTCTCAAGAGGTGCCTCCTTTAATTAAGTACATCAACCCCCTGAGGCCCAAGCCTGCAAGGCCTTCATGACTCAAATCTGCTCCTTCTCCATTTACACATATTCCGACTTCCATGCAGTCTTTCCCTTCGGCCTGCAGATCCATTAGTAAGGCTCATCTCATTGTGGTATGTGCCCTGTGGAATCATGAAACAGAAGAGAAGTGTTGAAGGCACAGCAAACACGTAGATTTCTTGTCTATAATTGGTATGTGCAGAATCTAGCAAATTCAGCCAGAGCAAAAACACATGCAAATGGGGAAGGCAATTGACATCAAGGGAATGTGATCTGGTCTTTCAGGAGAATATACAATTTATCTACTTTTCATTTTTCTCAATACTTCCCCTGCTTTGTGTTTGCCAGTGAATATCTCTCATATCTAAGGGGCACACATTTAAAAAATGGATTCCATAAATTATCTTGACATGCCCTGGTGGAGTAGCAGTTTGGGCAGCTGCCTTTGACCAGTGCAGTCCACATACATCCCAGAGACCTGGGTTCCAATCCCAGGGTCGGAGGAACAACCAAGATGATTAACTAAATAAAAATGAATAAATAGTGTTTCTTCCTCCCCTCTTCCTGCCTGCCTGTCCTTGCTTGCTTTCATTCCTGCTTACACCTTTCCTTAAACAAAAAATTGTCCTGTATTTTCTAGAGGATGGCTGAGTGTGAGCAGACTACAGACTCAAGCAAACCACACCACAGAGCCAAGAAGGTCATCTGAACGTGACAACTCTCATGTGTGTCCAGATGTGACTTTGTTCCATTTCTAATTCCTCGATCAAGTGTTTTTGGTTGCATGGAGACATTTTTGCTCACCCTGATCATAGTTCTTGCTTCATATCTCATAAAGCCAAGCATGTTACTGCTGTCCAAAAAGTCTCCTGCTTAGTGAGCAAAGAGGTTTAATGAATTGTAAGTATCTGCGCATATTCACCTAAAAAGGGAAACTCCTTTTAAACAGCTCTAGCTACAGACATTCAATTTAGTTTATTTAGGAGGAAATGAAAAACTTGAATTGTAGGTGTGGAGTCTTCCAGTCTTCCAGACTGATAAAAACATGGTTTGGGGGAGGATTGGAAAAGCATGGAATTGCTCCAATCAAAGTTATTTTTGTGAATACAAATCCAAACTCATGATCATGTTTTGATAAGAAAAATCCCTTTTTCCACAAGTTCTCAGGTCCCACTTGTGGTGCCCACACCCTCCGCCCCCACCTACCCCATTCTGGGTCCTATGTCAGGCTCAGAGGTGACTCACTTCTGTGTGATATGCTTTCAATTTGAGTCAACAACTCAACGAGAGAAAAATTGCTAAAAAGTGGGAATGAGCTGTGAGGTGAACAGGGTTTTCCTATCAAAGTGGAGTTATTTTAAAAAGCATTTATTATTTCAAAGTAAAACATTTATAGAAAGCCATGAGTGTGAAGCGCATGGTTTCCAGTTGTGGCTCACCATATTGAAAAATTCAGCTCATCAGAAATCCTTACTGAGGTTCTGGCTAGCAAGTAGTTTCGTTTGTTTCTGGGAATAATTTGATTCAGAAGACATGTCGGTTTGAAACAATAGTTTACTAACATACTAGTAAGAAGCAAATAGGATTCATAAATGTTGCCAGGATCGAGACATTATTTGGGATCTTAGAAACAATTCTGCTGTTAGAAGAACAGAATTTAAATGCTATGATGTCAATGTTTAGCACACGATATGCAAAGTGAGAAAATCACTCCCCTATTTTCAGTATTTTTATGGGCTCTGATGTAATAGGGCTTTTTCCTGAGTTGAAAATGATGACTATCATTCTGGCACATTTATTCCACAGTAAAGGTGTATTTCTCTGACAAGTGAAAAAATCTGTCTTTGACGCTGGATTCAAGAGATGTTGTATAGTTAAGTTTACTTTCTTAGGGAAGGTCAGTTTTGGGTGGCATTCGCTGGGAATTTGTTTGGAAAGTAGAACATTTTCTTGTCATTTGGATTCTGGAGATCTGAAGGAAATCAACTTAATTGCATCGGGTGAGAACATTCCTTTCTATATGAGTTCTTGGTAAACTCACACTGTTTTTTTCTCACTCAATTATACATATCCTGAAGTTCATTCCATAATAATGCATATGGTAGATTGTTGAAGAAAGAGAGGGCTGAAAACAGTATTTATACTATGATCTTATATACACATGAAATTTTATGTGTGTGTGTGAGTGCGTGTGTGTGTGTATGTGTACAAAGAGAAAGATGTGTTGAGGTTGTTAATAGTTAACTCTGGGTGGTGGGTTTTGGGTGAATATTATTTTCTTTCTGTAAGATTTTAGAATGTGTGATTTTCTTTTGTTATGAAATGTGCCATGTATTTGAAAGAGGACATTGCACAGTTTAAAGAATAATAACATAATGAATAATCACTGTGTAGCTTAAAAAAATGAGTCTTTCTTAAAAGCTAAGCTGTGCTTTTGTCCCTGTCTCTTAGGGTGGTAATTATTTGTCTGAATTTTGCACTAATCATTTGTTTTTCTATATGGTTTAGCCACATATGAATGTATTAATAAACTATGTATGATTTTATTTTTATTGTTCTGAACTTTAAATAAATGGAATCATATTAAAAATTCTCCTGTGACTTATTTTTCTCTCATTTTTTGATGCTGTTGTGCAATTATTTTTTTCCCTTGGTGAGTGGATATTATTTCATTAGAAAAATCAATGAAGTTTGTAGTTATTTTGAAAAGGAAACCTGGGGTGTGTGTGTGTGTGTGTGTTTAGGAGTGCTGAAATAACTGTGCTTTTGTGAAATGAAAAATGTTTTCCCAGTTCCTGGACGTCCACAGGGAAACTGCCCATAAGCCATTCACAGAATATGATTTTAGACTTTAGGGATCCCTGGCTGTGTATCCTAACAGAGAACTATCCCTCCTTTTTGCTCTTGCTCTGCAGCCACTGTGACATAAATTCAACCACTAGTTAGTCTTTTCACAGTGAGGAACTCTCTCCCAGAGGGAAAACTGCTATTTACCATCCAACATGAATCAGTTTGGTCAGTGAGACGCTTTAGTTCTTGGAAAATCAGAGCAGGTCTTGAGGGACAGAAGAAAGGGATCATTCTAGACCTGGAGACATTTGGAAAATGGGCTTCAGGGAGACATTTATTTATTTATTTTGAAGGAAAGGAGCAGAGGAATGAAAGCGAGTAGACAGGCAGGCAGGAAGAGAGAGGAGGAAGAAGTAACTTTATTTTGTTTTTATTTAGTTGCTCACACTGGTTGTTTTCCTCCGACCCAGGACTTGGACCCAGGGGTAGGTGGTCTGTGCTTCTTTGGAGGTGACTGACCCAACTGCTGCTCCACCAGGGCACACCCCAGGGAGACATTTAAATGAAGAGTTCTGGGTAGCTCAAAGGCAACCAAAGACAGAGTAAGAAGGCAATACCAGGTGTGTGAGCAACCGAGAAAGGAAAATTTTACCCACTCTGTAGCTTTGCCCATGTGTAGTGGCCAGCACTTTTTGAATACTTAGTGTACCAGGCACCACACCAGGCATTATTAATTCAAAATAGAAGCAAGACCTAGTCCCTATGTTTAAAGAACTCTCAGTCTAAAGGAGGAATCAAGCACACCAACAGTCTGTACACGTACTGGATGGCTGCTGAGAGACGCCAGCAAAGGAGCCATGCTTCTGCTGGGACTGAAGGAAGGATGAGCCCGGTGGGCAAGGAGGGGGCATTCTTCTCAGAAGGAGGGACACTGGCAGGTCGGGGATATGAGAGTTTGGAGAGCAGGGAACTTCTAATCCAGAATGCTGGAGTGTAAGGTCATTCCCACACCGTCAAAGTGATGGTTCAAAAATCCAACCATGTCACCCATCTTCTGAAATCAGTCTATGCCTTTCCAGCTCTGCATGGCATGGAATCTAATTCGCACTTGGCCTTCATCCACCTCTCCTACCGTACTTTTCATGTCATTTTCCTTAAATGACTGTGTCACTTTCCTCATCGTTCAAAAATAGAGAACAATAGCAGTTCACCCAAACTCAGCTCTCTGCTTTTTTCACAGTGAGTATAGTGGATGAGCATGTCATCTCAGAAAGACAGGATTTCTCTTCATTATTGCAGTGGAAGAACAGAGCTGCAGAGATGCCCAGGTTCCTGGGAATGTGACCTATCATGAAGGTCCAAGTGCACACGTCTGGTTTATAAGTATTTGACTATCTACTCTCAAGACACTCTATGACCATTATGTCACGTGATTAATCTATTGTAAAATAAATTGACCTTGCTTTGTATAGCACATCTATAAACACACATTTGTTAAGATTTATCTTTAACTTTATAACTATCATCGAGTGCTTAGAAGCCAACTATTCAAGGGCCAGATACAAGGTATGGTTGAGATACAAGGTATGCAAAGTATGGTTTTATGATACTTCGCTGCCTTTTCTTCTGTTTGGATAAAGCACAAATATAGTCCAAAATCATATCTTCCCAAACCAAACCAGCATATCATATCTATAAAAATGCTAAATTTGGGAATCATCAATCATAAATAAGAATGCATCAACATTGTAATAAGCAAATGGATCTGTTATCTAGAAATAAATAGAACTTGCTGTGTGACTCAGTTAAATCTGTTTTAGCAAATAATGACTGGCATCTATATAAGGCATTGTGGAGGAACCAAACTTTCCATGAAACAAACTGCTCTGCTCTCACAGCCTTCAGTGTAGATCAACTTTGGGTTCTACTAAAGAATCTGAGAGTGGAGAATTTCCTTTCTCTCTTCCCATCCCCTTCTTCCAAAAGCTACTTTCTTATGCTTTGATTTTGCTGCATCAGAAATCTATACAGAGCTTGTCAGTTCTGTAGTTCATCCAGAACAAGCGGTGAAGCAGTAAAGTAGTGGTTAGCACAAGAAGACGAACTGAACATGTCAGAGTCTACATTTCACTCTAGAAATAGTGATAGTGAATAGAACTGAAATTTCTGCTAATTTTTTTCCTGCATGCCCAAGCTCTACACTAACCATCTAGAATTTCTCATACGTGAGAAGAAAGTTCTGTGAGATACAGCAGATGTCTCTTAAATACTATTTTCTTTGCCACCCTTGACCTGCCTTAGATCCCTCGTGAAGGGCAGGCTGCTAAATTGCAACATGATTGTATTCAAAACCATCTCCTTATTTCTTTCCAGATTTTCTCTAGGTTGTATTCATTTTGGGAAATAACAGGAAAATTTCTACAGCTGTTGTAGGATTGGAGAGAAACTTGCCCCCATTCTTAAGGGTTCTTTTCAGGCTGGTGGAGTAGTCAGATTAACAACAGACAAATTAGTAGGAGAGAACAAATTTAATCACTTATGTGTGGAGGACCTACATGCATGTAGATTCTAAAGTGAATGGGGGCAAATTGAGGGGAGAGCTCCTGAGCTAAGGAATGGAATACAGGCCTGGGACTTCAAGGAAAGAGGAGGAGGAGTCCTTGCATCCTAACTCACAGTGAAGAACAGATGCTCTGCAATTACATGCTTGGTTTGCCCTTATATAGACAGGGTCTTCAATAGAAAGTTTATCCTATATGTTTGTATGTATTATATATGTAGATTAGAACACTTTGACTCCAATTCAAAATTAGTTAGAACATTGAGTTTTTCAACTAAGTGAAAACACTTGCACATGGTGCTTTCTTTTGACATATCACAATATTCAGAGCTTGTCATTTGTTTCTTCAAGCTGAATAGAATAACATACTAAGGATAAGCTTAGTAATTTCTGACTGTTCGCACATTTTGGAAAAGAATCACTTGTGTTAAAAAGTGAAACATCTTCAAGCTTTCCAGAAAGTTCTCTTTAAGAAAACATCTCAGAAGTAGCTTTGACACATGTATGATCTACACATCCAAAGAGAAATTTTTTGAGTAGCAAGACTTATTAGAGTAGAGCTGTGCTTTTTTTATTGAGGTAACTTTGTTTTACAAAAATGCACATCTTAGATGTACAAGGTCATTCCTCATTAAATATGTGACCACACACCACTCGCACCACCAAATATCCGGAAATCCTCCACCACTGCCCATTGGACCCCTGCTACCACTTGCTCCCACCTCGACCCCTTTCCTTCTGGTAACCTTACTACTATTGTCAATGTCTAAGAGCTAGTTTGTTTTATTTTGTCTGTCCATTTGCTTTGCTTCTTCATGTTCGACATGTGAGTGAGGTCATCTGGTATTTGTTTTCTTCCTTCTGTGATTGCTGCCATGAGAACTGCAGCCTCGGGAACAAACTGTCCAGAATCACGAGTGCACTGGTAACATGGGGAGAGGCTTCTTGCCATCAGGACCTGACTGCAATATGGTGCCACACAGACTGAAAAAGAGCTTGGCCTGGATGCCCAGCAGTGTCTCTGTTCATGTAGAGGCTTTCGCTCTTTCTGATTTTCTATGCTGAAGTTTTTGGTTCAACAAATCAAAGTTCTTCAGTCAGACCTGTGTGCACTTTATCTATTGGCTATCCATGCTCTCTGTTCTGCATTCCCTGTTTCTCACAATCCTATTGCTCTCCAGAGAAAAGGTCTTCTATTTTTTCACACCAGGTTGCACATGCTTTTGAGTCACTTCCCAGGTCTTTCAGTCCAGGAACACAGTCTGGTCCTTCCTGACAGCCTCCAGGCTCTTGGTACTGGACAGTGTGTGCTCTGAAGCTGTCTCTGCTTCTCCTACCCCTTCCCAAGACTTATATACCTTCTCTTGATGAAGATGCTGTTGTCTGCTCTTTTTCAAAGGCTATGATTCTTAAATGGGTATAATTTCGTTGTGTCTGCAGGGGTGAGGTGAGCTTAAGATCTTTGTCTGCCATCTTGGACCTGCTCTAAATTGGAGCTATTTTCGGCAGTTGAGGTAGATGGCCATATTTCTAAACCAATTTTTCTCCTCTTCCTCGTCAGATATTTGAGAGAACAGTCGAGTCAGATGGTCAACAGCTATCTATGTATTTCTATTTTCTTTTTTAACCTAAATCAGGGGGAATCTTCCTTGGAGAGTATGCAGGTTTGTGAGTGGGGTGTTCCACTTGTTTTAAAGTTTTATTGTAACACAATGATGCCCACTTGCTTATGTGTTGTCTGTGGACATTGTCTTTGCCTGCTTTACTGCTACAAAGGCAAAACTGAGTAGTTCTAACAGAGACTGTGTGCCTTTGCAAAGTTGAAAATATTTGCTGTCTGGCTCTGGATAGAAAATGTTTGTTGATCTCCGGCATTAGAATACAACCAGTTAGAGTTGGGGAGATTAGTCAAAAGGCAGTTAACCATATGGAAGAGTATAAAAGAAAACTGTTCATGATACACAGAATGTCTACTCCGTCTTTAATTAATTATTAGGTAATTACATATTTTCCCAATTTGTGCAATTGCTCGGTCCTGTTACATTATTTGTAAACATACATTTACTGCATAAAACTATTTATCTTTATTGGCATGTTGAAATCCAGAATGTTTTCATTTTAATTTTGGGTTGGTTTTTAAGTAACAACTTCTGCCATTAATTTGCAGTTGTTTGCAGATTTTAGATCAATGCTATTCCATAAGCAACACTGCATTTTATAACAAATTTCACTCTAATTTACCTATTTGTATTTATGTTTTTAATATATAATTGAAATACTCTGCCAATAAGCCCTGTGGCAGTGATTAGTTTTGATGAAACCATATCTGTTTAAGCATAACCTCACAGGAAGCACTCCTGCTGTAGCTAGTTTTGCTACTCAGGTGCTATAAAATAACTACTTTCCTGGATTTTCTTAAAACATAGACGGCACCTGTAGATTTAATGCCATGTCTTTTTTTCTGACACTTCAGGACAGACTAAATTGAAATACCTGTTGAAATAGGTGACAAATAGCTCATATTAAGTACACAATCCAAAAATAGAGTATCCTATGAAAAATCTATTTTTCTTTCTTTTTTAGTATATGCTTTCTTCTTCTTTTTAATGAAAAGATACAGGCAAAGGGAAAGGAAGTAGACAGGCATCTAGGCGAAAGAGGAGAAAGAAACATTTATTTATTTTATTTAGCTTTCATGTTGGTAATTGTCCTCGGTCCTGGATCAAAACCCGGGTCCTTGGGATGTGGACTGCACCGGAGTCGGCTAAACCACCCAGGTGCACCTCCTATGGCACTTTTCATAAGCCAACGTGGTATAAAGCAAAGAAGCAATTACCATTAATTTATAGGGAAAACTATTTGAGCGTTCTCAACCATTCCTCCCCACCCAAGCCCTGTGAGATAAGACATAAAACCTGAAATAACACTAACATACAGTGAAAGCAGGAATAGTGTGATAAATACACAGCCTGTGTAAAGTAGTTCCCGAGAAGGAGTTTGACACAGTGTCTTTAAAAGTGTGTGCTGCCTCTATAAAGGCTCACGGCAAGACAATCTCTGAATGTTAATTTTTCCTTTTTGCCTTTTGTCCTAAAAGCAATGATTCTCTTCAAATGTCTTTCCATGAGCAAAAACCAGGTGCTAAAATAGGTCTTTCAAAAACGCGAAGTTGCATAAAGTGAACTTTCAAAAATTCACCAATAACCGGTAGTGTATTTAACATGTGAGAAGATTTCAAATGTATTATCTGCATTTGGGATTCTCCAGAAAACTTCTGAGATTAGGAGATTTGTCAGCTGTTTAAATGAAGGAGCTGGGGAAGATGGTGGCTGAGGCTGTTCCGGGCTGCACATCTGAAGGGCACAGACTTTTCCGAGGCCACGCTAGCCGGAAACTCCACAGCACCTCAGCAACTCAGGAACAATAGCAATTCCTTGGAGGAGCTGCATGCATCTGAGAATCTGAAGGTGGTGCAAACAGGCATTAACAAGGGGAGGGAGGGAGGGGATGTGGGGGGACGGGCGTGGGGTGTGGAGCAAGTGCATCGTGGTCTGCTTTCTACTGCAGGGGTAGCAGGGCCAGATGCAGCTAGTGGACAGACTAACAAGGCTGCAGGCAGGCCCAGCCTCCAACCCCAGGAAGGGAGGGATGAAGATGGCTCCTGGCACATGTGCGTCACTTGAGGGAAGCCCAGAGAGACAGGGTTTGACTTGGGACCCCATTCTATGGTGGAAAACCTTATCCTGACTCCAGTGCAAAAGTTAGTCTGCCAGGAATTTTCCACAGTGCTATGGAGGCTGCAGCTACGTCCTATTACTGTGACTAAGAACGAGCAAGCACAGCCTCCCTGCTCTGCAGCTGTACATAACCGATAAAAGAGTTTCCAGTCAAAGAGATGAATCTTTACCTCAGAGTATAAAAGGAGCTCCCCTAGACCCCCGCACTGCTCAGCTTTGGGTAACAATACCCCTGGGCCAGCACTGGTGCTTGCAATAAAGTGTTATTTTCTCTACCTTTCGAGTGCCCGGCTGTCAGTCTTCTAGGCCATCTGGAGGCAGCAAAGAACATAGGGGAGAGGATGGCATTACCCCAGCTCCCCCACACCGACCTATCATGCTCCTGCTGAGAGGAGCTCTAATACCAGAGTCTGTGGATGACTGGACCCAGTTCCGGAAACTCAGAGAGGGCTAACCCAGGTGAAACCAACAGGACAAGGTGTCCCCAGCCTTCCAATTCCGCAAATGCTAGCCCTCTCCTCCAGCCCACATGCCTCTCCCGGATCCAGCAGCCATCCTCCTCTCCCTGATTCAGTAGAAGACACATGCTACAGAAGCCTGCAAAGGCCAAAAATATAAAATGAAAACTGAACGCCACCTGCTAAAAAGACAAAACAAGCAACTCAAGTATCCATCCCACAGGAAAAAAAGGACTCAATATTCTTCCACATCTCAGTGTATTATGGCATCACTAGAAGATGCCACCTCATCAGACACCAATTTTGAAGACATGGATGATTGTTCCTTTTTAACAGCGGAAACAAATGAGCTGGGGATACTAGAGACAAAGAGTCAAAGGACATTTGACATTCTTAATATGACATGCAACTCTAGAGGTCTGAAAGATTTAGGTGTCTTTGTAAACATGTTGCAATCACATTTAGGCACTGAGGAAAACAGTAGACTTCTGCCTGTAAGAGAAGCTCAAATCCCAGTAGCTGTTAAATCACACTAGAGACTGCATCTGATGCTTCATTGTTGTAACACAATAAGTCAAATGTAAGACAAAAAAAAAATCTCGAGTCCTACAGAGTCTCCTGTGTGCCAGGTATTGTTCTGTGTGCCTTCCGGACATTACTCATTTGCTTTTCACAACCACCTTTCTAATTCACTTTGTTACCGAGAAATCTGAGGCTTAAGGTGGATAAGTAACTTCTAAAGAACAGGGAGAAGAGATAATGACACCAGGTAATTGCCCAGAAAACATCTAATCCTGAAGTTTGACTCTTCATGCCTGCATGGAACTACTACTCTAGATGGGGTAAGTTTCGCGTATTGATTTTTTTTGAAAGACTTTAATGAATCCTTTTCTCTCTTCTGTTTTTATGTCTCAGACAATGTGATTAAAAACAGTGTTCTCTCCTATCACTTCTTCACCCTTCAACCTTGCATCTCTTAATTTGCATACTTCATTGTCTTTTAGATAAGATCCTTATAAGTAGAATTAAGCACGGATTTTTTCAAAACAATAGTCATCCTTTTCTTAATGAACCTTTTTCTAGATTCTTAACTATGACATTGTAAATCTCCTCTATCATTTATGCCTCAAAAGGTGCTTTCTCATTAAAAAATAGAAAAACACAGAAATTCCAATGTTGTTTCAGACAGTTGTATTATGTTGAGATGACTTAGGTTTGGAAGGTGTTCATTCTACTGGACATTTCTGGAAACAAATATTTTTGCTTGATTTATGTTGCTGAACTGAATAGTGTTATTTTACGGATTCCACATACTTCCACTGGAAGAACAACATTTGGAAAGCATCTTCCAACTGTCCAGGCACCAATCCCCGTTCTGAATTATTTCAAGTTAATTAAGCCACATGGTATTTTATATCAACAAACTTTAGGTAATGTTTGTAAATAGACTTGAAGGTGAAAAGTACAATTTAGTAGGACATGCTACTGATATGATGCCATCAGCTGGATATGTCAAATAATCTGTGAACACAGTCTTTGTTCTCTTTTATGTAAGAGTCAGTCATTACAGTATATAGACATAACATGTTTAACACTTATTCTTTTTATGAACGTGTGAAACTTTGGAACTTTGGGGGAAGAACCTAAATCGTTTTATGCTGACTTCTTTTTCCCTGTCCCAGTTCCTGGATTTGTTTGCTGAATGAGCAGAAAATTATTCCACAGCATCTAGAAATTGAAAATGTAGTTATGTTGCCTGCTCCATGCTTCTTTGACTGGAATTTCTACTTCTGCCTTTGAAAGGATTTGGAGGAAGGCCAGTAACATTTTGGACAAGCAATTAATAGATTCAGCAAAGCTTAATTATTTCAATAACCGACAAACCATTATTGACTAATCTGTCTTATTCTAGAAAAGATTTGAGGTGATACACCTGAATATGCAAAATGAAAGTATGCATGCAGAGAAAATCAAGACCAGAGGAAACATAATCTGAAGGTTAAAACTGGGAGGAATTAGAACAGAACCTTTCAGATCAATGTGAGTAAAGCCAATCTCAGTTTGGTCCTTGGGATGTACATGGACTTTGCTCCCTTGGAGGAAGTTGACCAAACCACTACTCCACCAATGTGTGTCAGAATAAAATAAATTAAAAAATGGAAATATTAGACTCTCCTGCAGAACAGGTGTGTGTGTGTGTGAGAGTGTGTGTGTGTGTGTGTGTGTGTGTGTGTGTGTGTGTGTGTGTGTGTGATTATAGCCTAGTGGAAAGCGTAGGCTTTGGATCTGGGTTAAAATCTAGACTGTATCAGTTACTTACACTAAATGAGTCAGTTTAAATCACTTGAGTTTGCTGAGTTATCAGCAAATGTGGAAAATAAAACCTACTTCTTGGGATATTTGAAAAATTCAATGAGATGTTGTACATTTAGTATCCACTGTAGGATTTGGCACCAATAGTTGGACCCCTAAATGGTAATTTTCATTATTATGAAATCACTGACTCATGAGGATGATTCAAGGCTGGAACAGTAGGTTCAGGGGATTGAAGAAGAAATAAAAAAATCAGAGTTGGGGGTGGTAATAAATAGGCAGAACATAGGATTGCTTTGGTTGTGAAACGACCCTGTATGGTACTATCAGAGTGGTTATGTGTGTATTTGTCCAAATCCAGAGAATGCATAGCACTAAGAGTGAACCCTAATGTAAACTATGAATTTTGGGTGATTCAGATGTGTCAATGAAGGCTCATCATTTATAACAAATACCTCTGTGATGTGGGAGGTTGACAATGGGGAGGCTCTGTGTGTGGGGGCAGGGAGTAGATGAATAATCTCTACCTTTTACTCAATTTTGTAGTGAATCTAAAATAATTCTAAAAAATATTGTCAATTTATTTATTTATTTTTTTAAAGAAAAGTTAGAGTAAATTGCAGCCCCAAGCAAGAAATAATCTAAAGTATCTGGGCAGGTTTTACCTATGACTTCAGGTAGCCACCAGGTCTTAAAAATGGAGGAAAGGAAAGATTAGGAGTCTTCAGTGAGTTGTCCTGATTAGTGATGGAATCAATAAAAAGTCCATTTTCAGGGCTGAGGAGAAGAATTCAAAACTTCTGTAACCTTTTTAATCTTTAACAATTGTCAGCGCCCAAAGCAGACAATTTACATAATTACCTGTGATATGTGATAGAGGCTTTGCTGGAGTTTTAAGTTGGCTTTCTATATTTTTTGTTTACTTTTTAGATATTCCCATCATCAAGCATAAAATCAAAATGATAATGTAGGGAGCACTTTGTTAAAGTGAAATAAGGTAATTGGTAGTTTTCCAAGATTGTCCAAAGCGGGTCAGTTACATTTATGTGGTCTAAATCCATTGGTTAAAAATGCACAGGGATTAACATCTGTTAAAAGAATCGTGCAGGGCATGCAGGTGTTTCAATATTTGCATTAAGTGTGTGTTTCAGAAACAGCCTCTGAGAAAAACATTTGTATAACAATCTGGTGCTTTTTATTGTCTAAATCTGTCAGGACAGTCATTTTGTTACTCAGACTTTGTGACCCTCTTGTAAGCTGTAAACTATTTAACGAAGTGAGTATATTGAGAAAGATGACAGACTTTCAGATTTCGGGGGAAGAGTATTATATGAGAAGAATCAGCTTTTCCCCTGAGACGATGCCTAATATGTGAACAGCCAAAACAATTACACTGGTGATTTCAGGAAGTCCAGTAAATTCCATTGCACAGTCTCACTTCTGAAATATTACATCACTCAGCAAAAGCTTAGGCTCATATATTAGCTGAAATGAAGTAATCAGGAATTAATGACCATTGGTGCAGTTTTGTGAATGGAGTGCCAAGTGGGTTCGGGTTTCAGTGTGGTCAGCACTTCACCCTTAACTGTACTGGTGCAGTGATCGCGGCGTGCCCACAGCGAGAGGGCAGTCCCACCCGCTCATTTCTGCAGTCCCGGTGACCAGTGCTCACAGTGGTGATTGACTTAACTGTTCTGTAATCCACATTGTTAAAAGAAATTGTGTTCTGGTCGTTTGTTTTGTAGGTAAAGTGGAGGAAATAAATGTAGCATTTCTCCAGGGATTTGTGGCTTAAAATTAGAAAGAAAACAGAGGAATCAATTGGTTTCACACACTGCCAGATTATCCTCAAGAAAATGAAAACTGGGTAAAAGCTGAATTCTAAGTGATTTCAGCTTTCTAGAAACCACACCTGGCTATGATAACACATGATGAGTCACTTTGGCGTAACTACTTTTTAATTGCCTTCAATGTCTTTAGGTACATGAATATCAAGTCTGAAGTAGTGTGTGTGTGTGTGTGTGTGTGTAGCATTTAGCTTTTGATGTTGATATTCACTATGTGACTTGTTCTCTCACAGTTGCCCACTTTGCTTTTTGACTTTTAGATGGTTCCTGGATCCTGGTTATTTCAGATGACTTTGGAAATTCATCCAGGAAGAACCTGTTGAGGCAGATTTCAGACACCATATGGATTCAGGTAATTGTCTCCTTGAGTGTAAGAGACACATGATAAAGCACTGCCTCCCTGAGTGCTCTGTTCAGGGGGTCTTATTGGGGTTCAATTGAGGAAGTGGGTGGCGATCGATTATTGGGTTGCTGGGGAAGATTCCAGGTATGCTGTGCAGGCTCAGCCTTCCTTCTGCCAGGTCACACTTGCCCATGTTCAAAATGGTGCTGCAAGGTCACCTTTAAATTGTTCCTGAGCCTTGGAAATTTCCTGAGCCTGGGTCAGAAGCCCTTAGCCTGGTCAGGTGTTGTTTATTTACTTCCCCAAGGCCTTTATCTGTTCCATTTCCGAGAACAATGTCGTAAATGACCATTCCATGGCTAGTGCCTCAGGTTTGGAGGGTGGCCTCAAGGATATTTTCCATTGTACTGTTAGGCTCTCCTATTGCTGACCCACTGAGAGTTTCTGGAATATTCTGTTTTACAACTGCCATCTACTTTTCTACACTGAATACTAATACTATTATTTGAGGGATGTTGCTTCTGGAATGCCTTCCCTAAAACGCTCAGTGGTGCCTTCCCCACTTCCTTAGACTTGACACTGCATTCTATTGAATTTTCTACTAATGTACCTCTTTCCTCTAGTATGTGTCTCCTTCAGAATAGGGTCATGGTCTTTTTCATTTTTGTGCTCCCATTACAGTAAGTAGAGTCTTAATAAATCTGAACTCAACAGAATATGTGTCTTTCCTGGCAGTCATATCAACTAGGTTTATGAATATTAAACTAACTTGGGTTTTGTGTATTCTTCAGAATAGTTTATACACATACAAGTACATATTTTTATATATTTACATTTTCTACATGATGTTTTTACTCGTTTTTTTTGTCCACCTACTGAGGGATAATTGATAAATGTAATTACATAAAAAATGTTAATGAGATGTTTTGATGCACATATTGTGAAGTGATTACCAAGATCAGAATAATTAACTTATGAGTGCCTTGAAAATAATTAACTTTTTTTGGTGTGGTGAAAAATCTACTCTCAATGAATTTTAAGAATATAGGATTATATTATTAACTATAGTTACTATAGGGTATATTAGAGTCTTAAGGCTTATTCATCTCTTAACTGGAAGTTTGTACCCTTATGCCTACAGATCTTCTTTTCTCTTCCTACTACTCTTTCTGTTTCTTATAATATCAGCTTTTTTTTGGATACCACCTATAAGCAATACCATACAGTATTTTCTTTGCTTGTGTTTTTCTCGCTTAGGATAATGCCTCCAAATTCATCCGTGTTTTAGGAAACAGCAATATATCCTTTTCTATGACTGTGTACTATTCCACAAATCATATCTATCTATCTGTCTATCTATCATTTTTCTACCACATTTCTTTTACCCATTCATCTATTGATAGTCACTTAGGTTGTTACCAATTTTTTGCTATTACAAATAAAAATGTGAAAAATTCATGTTTAAGATCTATGCCTTTATTTGTCCTGAGGAAATGTCTAGTAGTAGAATGACTGGGTCATCTGACAGGTGCGTGTTCACCTTTTAAAAAAATTACCAAATACATTTCCAAAGAGGTTGTGTCATATAACATACCTACCACAACTACATGAGAGCTCCACTTTTCCTTCCAGGTCAAGTGAGAGTTTTAATTCCAGACATTCTAAATAGATGTATATTATAGTGATATTTCATTAATTTGCATTGTCTTATGACTAATGACTGTGAATACCTTTTCATGCACTTATTTGCCATCAGTGTATCTTCCTTGGTGAAACTTCTCTTCACATCTTTTGTCTCCTCCATCAATTGTTTGGTTTTTCATTATTGCGTTTTTAGAGTTATTTTTATTTTCTAGATATGTCTTTTATTATATCTGTCATTTGAAATACTTTCTCCAGTCTAGAGCTTATCTTTTCTTTCTCTTAACAGTGTTTTGAAGACTACAAGTTCTTAATTTGATGAAGACTACTTTATCAATTTCTTTTTATGAATTATACTTTTGATGTCATATCTAAGAAATTTCTTTCTAACCCAAGATCACAAAGACTTTTCTAGAAGTTTTATCATTTTAGGTCTTACATTTAGAGCTATAATCCATTTTGAGTTAATGTTTGTATTTTATGTGAGGTATAAATCTAAGTCCTTTTTTGTATTTTGTAAATGATATCATTTTTGAAAATGAAATGTCTTCTTAATTGCTAGTATATATAAAGAAAATCGATTTTATGTATTAAACTTATATCCTGAATCTTGTTAAATTCATTTATTGGCTCTAATAGGTTTTTATTTTTTGGTAATGTCTGATGGATTTTCTACACAATCATTTTGTCTGAAAACAGAGGCAGTTTTTTCCTTTTTAGTTTGGATACATTTTATTTCTTTTACTTGTCTTATTAAACTTTTAGTACAATATTGACTAGATATGGTAAGAGGGGACACTATTGCCTTTTCTCTGATTCTTAGGTGGAAATCTTTCTCTATTGAATAGGATCTTACTGTAAGTTTTCTGTAGATGTCCTCTATCAAGTTGAGCAAGTTGTCTTTAAGTCCTGCTTTGCTAAGATTTTTTAAAACACATACAATTCTTTTGTTTTGTCAAAATTTCTTTCTACATTTGTTGAGATGATCCCGTGATTTTCACTTTTTAGTTTGTTAATGTAGTGAATTACAGTGATTGATTTTTGAATGTTTAACCAAACTTGCATTCCTTGACTGAACCCTATGTTGTGTCATCCTATTTATATGGTGTTGGGTTTGATCTGTTAACATTTGTTTAGAATTTTTGCATCTACATGCATGTGAAATATTGGTCTATAGTTTTCTGTCTTCCCATAGCTATCTGGTTTTTATATCAGAGGATCTTTGACTTTATGGTAAGAGTTGGAATGTATTTCTTCCTCTTCGATTTTCTAAGACATTACGTAGAATTGACAGTTTTGTTCTTTTAATACTTAAATTCCCCAGTGAAGTTCTCTGGGTCTGAAATGTCTTATTTTTTTAATGTGCGAGGAAGTGTTAAATTGTAAATTTAACTTATTAAATTACATACCTATTCATTCTTGAGTAAATTTGATAATGTCTTTCAAAGAAGCTATCCATTTCAACTAAATTGTCACATTTATTGGCATAATGTTCTTCTTGATATTTCCTTATAGTCTTTTAATATCTACAGAATATGTAATGCTATCACTTCTATCATTTCAGATTGGTAATATTTATCTTTTCCCTTTTTTTTTCTGATTTGTCTGGCCAGCAGGTTTTCAGTATTACTGATCTTTTGAAATAAATAGCTTTTGGTTTTATTACCTTTCGTCATTGATTTTCTACATATAGTCAATTGATTTCGACTGACTTATTATTTTCTTATCTCTGGTACTTTGGTTTTAATTTTTCCTTTGTTCCTAGTTTCTTAAGGTAGAAGTTGAGGTCATTGAGTTGAGATCTTTGTTCTGATAGAAGTGTTTCATCTCTAAATACTGTTTTAGTTGCAGCTCACACATTTAATAAGTTGTGCTTTCTGTTTCATTCAGTTTAACATAATTCCTAGTTTTCATTTTCATTGTTTTTCTTTGACCCGTGGTTTATTTAAATGTATGTTGTGGAGTTTCAATATTTTTAAGCATTTTTCACATGTTTCTGGTATTGATTTCTAATCTGTTTTTATTTTACTCTGAGTACATACTTTGTACGGTTTGAATACTATTAAATTTATGGAGACATGTTTTGTAGACCTGGGAAAATGTTCCAGGTATCCTTGAAAAGAATGTATTTTCTAGTTCAGAGTTGTTGGGTAGGTTGTTGTGTAAGTATCAATTAGGTCGACTTGATTGATAGTGTTATTTAACTCTCCTATATCTGTAGTAGATTTCTGTTAAGTGGTTCTATCAATCTCTGAGTATAATTGTGCATTTCTCTCTTATTACAGTTCCATTGGTCTTTGATTTTGGAGTTTTGATACTCTGTTATGATATCTTTATTTTGAATTGGCATTTTTTATCATCATGAAATACCTTTCTGTCTCCCTGGTGATTTTCTGTTCTCTGAAATCTACTTTGTTCTATATGTACATAGCTATTCCATTTTTTGATGAGTGCTAACATGGTATATCTGTTTCCATTCTTTTCGTTTTAATCAATTTGTGTTTATAGTTAATCTTTTTCACTGGCAGTAACATAGAAATAACTGTTGTAGTGTGCCCTGGTGGAACAGCAGTTAGATCAATCCCCTCTGAAGGAGTGCAAGCCACATACCCCTGGTTTGAGTCCTGGGTTCAGCGGGAAAATAACAACTATGAACAACTAAAGAAAAATAAAATAAAGATGCTTCCTCCACCTTTCTCTTCCTGCCTGCATGCCTACTCGCTTTGCTGTCATTCCTGCCTGCACCTTTCCTTAAAAAAAAAGAAAAAAGAAAAAAGAAAAAAGACTTGCTTTTTATTTTTAAATGTGAACTGACAATCTCTTCCTTTATCTCAGGTAGTTAAGCCTTTTATGGTTTCATGTGATTCCTGGTGTGGTGGAATTTAAAGCTTGCTTTTTGTCTTCTCTCCAGTCAAAGCTCAGTCCCCTTTCCTGTAAGTCCTGCTCTGACCTGAAGGGGCCTCACCTGTGCAGGTCTGTGTGTCTGTTCTTGGAGGGAGCACTTCCTGCCTGACAGAGAGTTTCTACCAAGTAAAACCCAAAACCCTAAAACCTTGCTGTTTGTTTTCTATTTCTTCCATCTGTTCTTTGTTACTCTTTTCATTTTGCTTCTGTCTTTTTATGGATTAATGGAATATTTTATTGTTCTATTTTGTTTTCATGGTTGGTTTATTAGGTAGAACTCTGTTGTGTTACTTCAGTGGTTGCTTTGGTGTTTGTAATGAACATTTTTTACTTATCACAATCTACCTTCTAGTGACATTATATCACTGCATATACAGTGGAAGACCCTTACCATGGTGTGCTCCCATCTCTCCCTCAGCCTTCGTGCTATTACTGTTGTGTATTTTATTCCTACGTGTGTTATAAGCACCATGATACATTATTATTTTTTGCTTTATCAAGTCAATTACCTTTTACAGATACAATAAGAAAAAAGTTTTCATAAAAGCAGAGTTACTATTTTTAGTGTTCTTTGTAGAGATTATGATTTCCATTTAGTATCTCCTTTCTCCTAATAGAATTTCTATATTATTGCTTGTACATCAGCTCTATAAGTTCTTTCAAGCTTTGTGTGTCTGAAAAAACTTTTATTTTACTTTTTTGAAAATTATATTGATTGAATAAAGGATTCTAGGATGACGGTTATTTTTTTCTTCTAGAATATTAAAGATGTTTCTTCCTGATTTTCTTTGTTACATTGTTTGAATGATTCGTCTGATGTCATCCTTACTTGGTTCCTGTGTTCGTAATGTGTGATTTTTCTCTGACTGCTTTCAAGATTTTTCAATCACAAAAAGGTTTTTTTCCAACAGATTTAATATTTATTGAGGTAACTTTGATTTGCACAATAACATAAACCCATATGTGCAGGTTCATCATTCATCAAATATATGATGACACACCACACCCACCACCAAATTGCCCTAAGTCCTTTACCACTGTCTATTTGACCCCATGACTGCTTGCTCCCATCCCCACCCCTTTCTCCACTGGTAACCTCAGTTCTATTGTTAATGCCCAAAGGTTAGTTTTTGTTAGTCTATCTCTTTGCTTTGTTTCTTCATAATTTACATATGAATGACATCATCTGATATTTGTCTTTCTCCTGACTTATTTCACTTAGCATAATCCCCCCAGATCCATTCATGTTGTCTCAAATGAAGGGATTTTAATCTTTTTTAGGGCAGTATAGTATCCCACTGTATAACACGTCTTCATTCATCAGGCAATGAGCACTTAGGTAATTTCCAATTCTTAGCTTCTGTAAATGTTTCAGTAAATGTGGGAGTGCACATATGCCTGGAAATTGGTGTTTTTGTGTTTTGGAGTAAATACCTAGAAGTAGGATGATGGCATTGTATGTTATTTCCATGCTCAGTTTTTCGAGGAATCTCCATGCTGTTTTCCATAAAGGTTGCACCAATTACACTCCCATCAACAGTGTAAAAGCGTTCCCTTTTCTCCCTATCCTTGTCAATATTTGTTATTTCCAGACTTTTGGATAATAGTCAATTTCATAGGTATAGTTGCTCTCTCATTGTTTTTGTTTGCATTTTCCTAATAACAAGTAAGAAAGAGCATCTTTTCATATACTGTTTGTCATCTGTATGTCTTCTTTAGAGAAATGTCTATCCAAATCTACTGCCCATTTTTTTTTTATTGGGTGTTTATTTTACTACTGAGTTTTATGAGTTCTTTATATATTTTGGATATTAAGTCCTTGTTAGATGTATGATGTGCAAATATCTTCTCTTAGTAAGTATGCTTTTGTTTTGTTTTAGCGGTGGTTTCTTTCACCATACAGAAACTTTTTAGTTTGATGTAGTCATATTTGTTTATTTTTTTGTTTCCCTTGCTGCTGAAGTTGAGTCCCCAAAGACCTCACTAAAGTTGATGTCATGTAGTGATTTTCCTGTGTTATCTTTTAAATATTTATGCTTTCTGTATTCATCTTATAGCTAAGTCTCCAATCTACTTTGAATTATTTTTTGCATATGGTGTTAAAGTGGTCTAGTTTCATCCTTTTGTATATGACTGTCCAGTTTTTACAATACTATTTATTCAACAAAAACTTTCTCTTCTCCATTGTATGGTGTTGCCATAAATTAAACAACCAAATATGTGTGAGTCTATTTCTGGTGATTTAGTTGTATTCCACTGATTTATGTCTCTGTTTTTATTTCAGTACCAAACAGTTTTGGTCACTATCACTTTGTAGTATAGCTCAAAATCTGGACATTATTAGAAAAGTTTTAAGTGACTTGATCATAATATGTTTTGGTGTAATTTTATTCATATTTCCTGTGCTTGAGTTTCATTGGATTTCTTGGATATGTAGGTTTATATATTTCCTTAAATTTGGAATATATGTTGACCATTATGTCTTCAAATAGTCCTCCATTCTTTTTGGGGAGGCTCCCATGACAATGCACATAAGACAACTTGAATTTCTCCCTTATCTCACCGATACTCTAGTTAATCTTTTTTAGTCTCTCTGGATTATTTTGGATAGTTTCTAATTTTGTGTATTCATGTCAACATTTTCTTCTGCAATATATAATCAGCTACTAATCTCATGCAGTGTATGTTTCTTCTCAGACAGTCTGAATTTCTTCTCTGGAAGTTTGCTTGGAACATCTTTTTATTTTCTCTATTTCTCTTTAGCATGTCTTGTCTCGCTTCTTGAACACGTGCAACACAGTTTTAATAGCAATTTAAATGTTGATTTTCACTGTCATCTATGTCATTTAGGTCAATTTAATGGATTCTTTTTTTCTCATCCTGACTATTTTCCTGCTTCTGTGCATATCCCTCACAGTTGTCAATTGGATAACAGACTTGTTAATGTTACCTTGTTGTGTCCCTATATTCTTACAAATCTTCAGTTTTACTTTTCAAGCACTTGAATGACCTAGAACAGTTAGATTTTGGGGTCTTACTTTAATGTTTTTGTTGTTGTTGTTGTTGTTGTTTGTTTCTTTCCCTTAACCCACTACAGTCACAAACCCTGGTCCCTGGGTTTTACATGGCCTGTACCTTAGCGGCTAAGCCATAGGGGTGCACATTGCTTTGAAGTTTTTGAGGCAAATCAAAGTATAGTTATGTCTAGGGCTAGATTTTCTTAAGAAACTCTTTTGTGTACAGTATCAAATGCCACTGAAATAATGAGATTTTTTATTTTTCTGATGAGAATAGAAACTATTCTTATCTTTTTGGATGACACTTACCTCGTTTCTGTACTCATTTGAAGCCTTGGTATGGACCCTGCAGATCTTTGGAGTTTTCTCCTCTATTTTCTTGCTCATAAACTTCAGCTATATTGCCTTCTCCAGGCTCCCAGCTCCTCCTCAATCCAGGTTGACCACTGCACTCTGCTTGTACTTTTCTGTTCCGTGGACTGTGGCCTGAAACTCTTTGTAGTTAGTGTTTAGGTAGTCACTGGTTTTGCTTGTTTATTATTCCCACTTCTCAGAGATCATTGCATTTTTATTTCAACAGTAATATTTATTATTTCTTTTGTTCACAATGCAATATTCATTTTAGGATACTGAAATTACATCTCAGTCTATATTTTGCTCCATGCCCACCGCCAGAGTTTTAGGGTACTTCACCCCCACATTTTCGCCTCTTTCCTTCCCGATACCCCCATACCCTTAGTCTTGTGTCTTATTAATTTTGCTGGGACATGCATGCTCATTTGTTTCACGTCATTATATTTCACATATGAGTGAAAACATCCTGCATTTCTCTTTTTCTTTCTGACTTATTTCTCTTAACACGATCCCATCTAGTAAACCCAGATTGTTGCAAAGAGCATGATTTCATCTTTTTAAATAGCTGTACAGAATTCCACTGAGCACATATAACACAGCTTTATCCAGCCATCTATTGATGGGCATTGAGGTTGCTTCCACGTCTTGGCTATTGTGAATTGTGCTGCTATGAACATAGGGGTTCAGATATTTTTTCTGATGAGCCATTTTGTATCATCTGGGTATATGAACAGGAGTGGGGTTGCTGGATCAAATGCTAGGTCCATCTTTATTTTTTTGAGGAATCTCCATACTGTTTTCCAAAAAAGGCTGCACCAGTTTACTTTCCCACCAATAGTGCAGGAGAGAGATCATTTCCTTTTGGAGCATGAAGTTCAATGCTTTGAAAATTATTGTTTCTTGGATTTTATTTGTTGTTTTAGCTGCTTCAGGTGATAGAGTGCATCTGGTCTCTGTTACTTCATGAGAATAGCAGAAGAATAAATTCCTGAGTACCTATTTTTGTATACAGGATTGTAGACCTAACCTTGCTGCATGTGATTAGAATCATGTGGAAAAATTTTAGAAATGACCTTTTCCCTGAGATTCCAATTTAATTGGTCTGGAGTGGGACTTGGATATTAGTGTATTATACCACTATTGTAATTGTGTTAGTTCTTCATAATTGCCACAAATAATGCTATTGAAAGTGCTGGGTACTTTAGCAAGCTGATAACCTTCCAAGTCCTTTGGTGCATCCATATTTTGATATGTGACATTAGGTCATGTCATTTGGTACTCTTTCCTTAAAAAAGTTAAGTTAGTGCTAAAGGTGCTTATCTTATCCCTCCAGGGAGATTTGAATGCTAGATATAAGACAGTTGATGAATAGTCCTATTTTTTCTTACATAAATGACAATTCACAACTTATACATATTTCATGGATCACACAAGCTCTCATGTAACCAAATCAGAATGGGTATATTTGAGTTGGAAAGGAACTAGTCATCAAATTGCTTTAATATTAGATTTTAACTTGAAATTTTGCATTCCTGAAAAAGACTATAGCACTGCACATTTAGCAACTTTATTTGCTGAATCTCAACTTGAGTTTCTTTCAAAAGGAATTGATAATAAACACAACTTGATGCTGAAAATCTACCAACCTAATGACAAGATCAACTCAGTAAGGCATAATATATTTTCCTAGAAACCCACTAGAACTATCCAGTTTAATTGGCTTTTTAGGTATTAACTGTATAATGTAAGCAAAATATACATGACCATTAGAATGATCATCTTTTGGATTGAAGGAAAGAATCTCTTCACGCCCTTGTTCAGAATCTTTCACTTTTCCCCAGTTCTTCTTAGTCCTCTCTGATTTGACCTCAAACTACGCGTGAGTGGTGTCCCACAGTATTTCTTGTGTACTCCAGGTAAACCAAAATTCTCATGCTTCTAGAACATTCCTCATATTTTAATGTTTAGTACCACAAGCCATTCTCTATGCTTGTGTTTTTTTTTTTTTTTTCCAACATTTGACCCTTTAAAGTCACCTCTTTCATGAAATTTTCCTTGATTATCCCAACCAGAAGTAAATATTGGACTACTTGAGCCACACATGTATTAGCGTATATCACATAATTCTTATCACCTACTCGTTCATGCTACAATGGTTTTTGTCATCTCCTTAGAGGTAAGGGTTATTTTTAATCTTTGTCTGTATTTCTTAGCAGTGTAGCCATTTACCTTAGTTTTGCACTTACTTGTGAAAAGGATGGCGATCCATTAGTTTCAGGTGTTGTTAGCACTAACCCATGACTTTGGTCATCCTTCTCAAAACTTATATTCCTTTTGCTTTTCACGATTCACTCTTTCTCCCTACATGTGCATTGAATGTATTGGTGGTGGTTGTGGTTTAGTGGGGGTGGAGGAGTGCAGATGAAGGAAGGAGCAAAGGAAATACCCAAGTACGAGGGTAATATCAATAGTTTCCAAAGGATGGATCTGCAAGGTAGTGATGTAAGTACATTGATGAATGAGAATATGACATATCACAGCTCCTTATTCCAAGGGTAAGGAGTGACTGGGATAAAATTAGATAAACAAAGAGAAGGTGATGAAGGACTGCAGTTTCATTTCACTTCTTATCTAATCTTTCTCACGCAACTTGGATGATTACTCATGGTTACTACATTACATAATAATACCTTGGCTTTGAATAGCACATTATAATATAATTCACATTATCCTTTTAAAGATGAAGAAAATAGATTGATAAAAATATTAAAATTCCTTTATTTACTGTTCAGGAAGTTAGTAGCCTAAAAGAATGTGGGAACATCTGAGACACAGAAGAAGGGTGATATCTCTAAATACATCTGAACAGAATTGATGGAACTTTCTCCCTGTTTGATGTGGTGTGGACTTAATTACACTTTAATGCAGTCAAATGCATTTCTGGATGTTTTCTAACATTTATTTTATAATGCAATCTCTTGCTTCTTTGAGGGCTCTGAGTGTCATTGATTTTTGGTTCTTTTGCTTTTCTGGATGCGGTTTGAGTCAAGGTTCTTCGTTAGCTGATGTCAACATTCAGACCATCAAAGCAGTAACAGAAAAATTAGGCCTTGTTTAATCATGTGAATTCTCATTTTCTTAGCTCCATTTCAGCTAAGCCGATAAAGAGAATAGTTCTTTCACACATTTACTTCTGAGAAAATGCCATTAATGAAAATGCTGTAGAGTCATAATTCCACTTGCTCTCTAATAATATGTACATGGTGTGACTTAGCACATGTTACTTTTGCAGATTTACACCTTCAGTGGAAACTTGTATACTGAAGTCTTTAGAAAAGAGGAAGGGAAGAGCAGGAGGAGGAGGGAAAGAGAGAGAGAGAGAGAGAGAGAGAGAGAGAGAGAGAGAGAGAGAGAGAGAGAGAGAGAGAGAGAGAGAGAGAGAGGAGAGAGAGAGAGAAACTTTATTTTTAGCTTGATTTCTAAGTCAGGGCAGAGAGGAAATAATCACAAATATTCATGACATTGATGTCTAGGTGATGAGGCCTGTCATGTTACTAAGTTGTTCAGGATTTCAGTGACATTTCTTTTAAAATATAACCTACATATTGAATGTATTTAAGAAAAATTCCAGGAAAAAAAAAAAAAGGTTATTTCCAATAAGTTTTTGGTTACTGGTGCTGAGGTGGTGATGAGGGATGTGTGTTATTGATCTTATAATAGAAATAATGACTTCAACCCAGGTTTTCTAAGAAAATTAATGACTGCCCCAGGTTAATGGCCTTCAGCCACTCTCCCAGGCAGCCATTAATCCCCAGGAAATGCCCAAGGCCTTGATCATTATTGTGTAAATAATACAAAAGTGGGTAGAGTTGCTTGTCAGATGGGAAACATACATTGCCCTTGTTCTTTCTTGGATTTCCTTCATGACAATAACATTAGGGAAAAAAAATCTGCAACAAAATAGCTGCTGATGCTAATAAAGAGTCCTGTTTAAACAAAGCTATTAAACAAAATATTAAACAAACTTGAATTCTGTAAATTTGAGTAAGAAATAATGGAAGACTCCAAGCTCAGAAATCCTTAAGACAACTGTCGTTAGAACTAGGAGTGATCTAACCTGGAGAAACAAATATTGAATTGAGAATAATGCCATTCCTGTCATATCAGATATTTCAAGGTAGAGTCAGGGTTAAACAAACCTTCATGACTGCAAACAAAAGATGGGACTGAAATGGTTGCTTTTCAAAGTAGGACCTTATAGTCTAAGGAAAATATCCTAAGTAATTACATCTTAAAAGTTTTCAAATAAATATAAAGATGTTAGGGATATTTTTCTTGTCTTAAAATATCAAAGGATTTTTTTCATAGTCCTTTTCGTGGCTTATTTTGCATTCCAGGGTCTTCTAGAAGGCAAATAGCAAAATGAAAAACATGTGCGGGAAATTAGTAGAGCAGTTAGCCTTGCTGCTGAAGGGAATGCTAAGAGGTGGAAGGCCTTGCTGGGGATTTTCCTACTTTGAACAGGATGTGGGTGTGTAAGGAATTGTCCATGGCCCACTTGCAGGTGTAGAACTTTGCACTAAGTAGCTTCTTTGTCAGCGTGTTTGGAATGCATCAATGTGTACTCCAAATACCTGACAATTTTATTTGCTGATTATATCTCAATAAAGCTGGGTAAAAAAGATGTCTGCATTGTCCTCAGAATTCTTGACTATTTGACAGATTAGTCCTTTGTCTCTGATAGATATTGCAGGTGTTTTCTTTTAGGTTGGCATTTATCTCTTTTGCATTTTATCTATTTCCAAACCGCTCTCTCTCTAGTTGTCAAAACACTCCTTATTAAAAGTCTCTCTTGTCCTCACAGATGTGAGATGCTATCTCAATTATATTCTAAATTTTCATATGTTGTTGGATTTATTTTTAAACTGGTTGCTCTTATCCATATGCCTTAATGTTTGGATGCAGAGGAGAGCTAATCACTTGTCTCTGTTCTTTTTGAGAAGGGGTTTATCAGTTAATCTTGCATCTATTTTGCATATATATGTGGATTTTCAAGTCAGTTTGTCTAACTCCAGAAAAAATTCCATAAATGTATGTGTGTGTATATATATATGGATATATATGTTTATATGTCTGTCTCTATTTCGTATGTATACGAAATCACTTTACATGTGTATGAGCTAGGAGGGCAGTAATGTGTTGAGTATCCAGTGAAGAACCAAGGCTGTCTTCTCATTAGTTGAACCCCACTTTCGTCTTTCAGGAGCGTTTGTAATGTTCCTCAGATTTTTTCCACTACTGTTGATTTTCAAAAAGTTTATTTTTTGCTGAATTTTTTTTGTGGCTATATTTTATAACTGGTATCATATATATGTATATTTTTGCTTAATTTTGTATCTTGCTGATTTACTGAAATATTTTATTTCTGCTAGTATTATCATTGATTCAGATATTCTAAGCAGTATAATGTGATAATAGATAATTTACTATATATTTACTATATATAGATGATAGATAATAGATCATTTTACTTTTCCATTTTTTTTTATCTCTAGCTACTTTCTCATTGCATTACATTTGCTAAGAGAATAATTTTGTCATAATATAGGCTAATGTAGGCTTAGTACAGATATCACCTTTGATTAGGTAAAGCATCGAGACCACTGATTGTGTTAACAAAATTGTGTTAAACATTAAAAGTAGTCTTGTCCAGTATTTAGTCTTGGGCTAGGTGCTTAAGGAGAAGAGTAGAGTTGTATTAGGTATTTTTCAAATATGATTGCTTGTGTATTTGCTACATATTTGTTTTATTTAAAATCTGAAATCTTAGAAAACCATTTCTCTTGTCATCGTGTTAGTCCTGATATTACAACCTGATTTACTTATGGCAGTCTTAACTTTTAAAATCCATTCAAATATTCCTCTCATAATTATAATTATAATACAATAATATTAATAATATAATAACATTATATAGTAATATATAATTAATATAATAATATAATAATATTAGTAACAGTATAATAATAATTACTCTTAGAAATTCAAATTGCCGTGGCTATATGTAAATGACAATACATATTCTAGATGCTTAAGTCAAATAATTTATTTGATTATAGTAGATGATTTTTCTCTAGTGATATCATGTTTCTCTCTTAAATCTTTAGGAGTCTGTCGCCTTCTGTATAAGTGGACTGAGTGCTTGGTGTATTTTTTAATGTAAAGATACGCAAAACTGTAGCTACTTACTTCCATATGATAGAAACAGAAACTGAAATAAATTCGGTTGTTCTTGTGGTGTTTTAAATAAGCAAAAAAGTTTAACTGTCTGTAAAGAAACTGCACTTATAAGTTTTATTATTAAATCCACCACTGTTTTGCTGACTAATAAAATGGAAAAGTGTGCTTTTATAGCTTTATAAAAAGGCACACTATAGTTTCATGAAAAATACCTTGCACCGATTGAATACAGGTGGTTACTTATTTAGACTTTGAAGATGTGAAGACTTAGTATAGATGTCTGAAAAAGGTAATATGGCACACAAAAAAAATCTTCCTTTCTTTGCTCATCAATCCTTTGGGTATTCCATGTCAAATAAACGCTACAACAATTTATAGTAAAAGTACACAGTGGAAGTGCCAACGTTAACACTCCTTAGGACTGGATATCGGCCAGATTTTTCACACCAATATTTAATGTGAACCAAAATGTCTTTTCCATTGGAAGTGTGTGAGGGAACTTGCTTTCCTATATTTGGCAACACGCTTATGTGAAGTATAAAGTCAAAGGCCCGTGATGCTCTCTTTATTTCAACCATGATAAATTGTGTTCATTTGTTTAAGTGCATATGGCAGCTTTAGTGTTCCAACTATAAATTTTGGTTAACTTCTATTGACATGCTGTATTAAACTTAAGAAAAACAAATTACACTTCACCCGTTTTAATTGACTAAATGTGTCAAAAACACAGTAAGTATAACACGAAAGGTCAGAGCCTTCGTCCACACTGTAATGGGTGTCATGGCAGGGTTCCAACTTTTCTTGTACATTTCATTTTTCATGAAGTTTTCAGACAAGGCATACGTTTAACATTCACTTCCACTTCTCATTTGTACTTCAACGTTTATCATAGGCTGTGTGACTACCAACATGTTCTCTTGTGCTATTTCAAGTTCCCTTCGCTCTGATGTGGATGCCCCCACAGTACTGATGTTCTCCTGTAAACAAGGCCTTGGGCACGGCCTTTGGCATTCTAGGGAGTGAAATGCTGATTTATAGCTCATCCATAGATCACTGTGGCACTCCCTGGAAAGGCCTGGTTTACATATCTGCTCCCTGTTTTTGTGACCAAACAAGTCACTGTGTGGTTCAGTACCCGATTAAACTTGGCACAGCGGATTCCCTTGGGGTCGGATTAAAATGATCAGTGTTAATCCTTTTCTCTATGCACAATGCCAGTGTACCTCTTGATTCCTTCAGTAATGCATAAGCTTGACACCTGAGGATGAAATAACTTTAAATAAGCTCACTGTCACCTGTTGCTATATACATCACCCCACTACCCTCGGGATTAGCTCTTTCTTGATGCGTTATAATTTCATCTTCTTTCTCAAAATTAGCTCCTTTTCAAGGCTTCCAACATTAGTTTCCAGTATGAATAAATGTCTGGAAAAACTCAGAACTGGGTAGGTATTTTCAAAGTGTTATTGGAGCCTACACCTAAAAGTTTATTCCCTTTTCATCACTACTTGTAGGAGTCATTCCTGAGTACACTCCCATTACCCACAGGAAACCACACATCTAGTGTTTTGAGATTGTCATCCTTATTCAAATTCAGGGACTGCTTGATGGAGTCTCATCAGGGACTCTGATTCTTCTTAAAAAAAGCAAGAGATCATCCCTCGTTCCCCATCCCAGGGAATCACAACTACCACGAAGGTTCCCCGGGAGGAAGTCTGGTTCTAAATTTTGGGTTGGCAGACTTTCTAGAAAGAATCAAATAGGAAAACTTTTAAGCCCTGAAGACCAGATGGTGTCTGTCATTGCTGCTCAACTCTGTCAATGACAGCACACCCATGGACACTGTGTAAATGAACGACCATGAGTGTGTTCCAATAAATACTTATGAACAATGAAATTTGAATATCATATAAATTGCACATGTATGAAATAATCTTCTTCTGATTTTTTCTAACCATTTAAAAATGTAAACACCATTCTTAGCTTGGGGCCTGCACAAAAACAGCTGGCAGACTGGATCTGGCCTGAAGGCCCTGATATGTCCACCCCTGCAATCAATTGATAGAATATTAATTTCCAAAAGGTTTAAGAAATTTAGAGTAGAGAAGGATTCTTTGAAAATAATGTTGCGCTCATCTTTTCTTAACATCCAGGATCTCTTAGGACAGCTAGTGTTCTTCCCTTCTCTCATTTCTTCGGCCAGATGCTAAATACTTTGGCATTTGGCGTTTCATGAGAATTAAGTGTGGCAAACATTGTTGAGTCTCTGTCCATATCTGCCTGTTATTCACAATTCCAATTTTTTTTGCAACAGGTACAAATTTTTTTGCAACAGAGAAACCTCATTAAGGGTTTCTCTGACCACTGATGTGCACTTGGCTTTGGGTAGGGCTTGCTGCAGTTGATATATTAAGGTCCCTTGGAAGTAGCCTTTGCTCAGTGACTCAGGGACTAGGAAGGTAAATATGCCTTCTTAGACTATCTTTGAGGCATATTATTTAAAAAATACTATTGAGGTAACTTTGATTTACAAGCCCATATGTCCAGATTCATCATTAGTGAAGTATATAATGACACACCACTCCATTTCCAAAAGTCCTTCCCTACTTCCCCTTGATCCTGCCCCTCCCCCTTCCCTGCTGGTGACCTCAGTTCTACTGTCAATATCCAAGGGTTGATCTTTGTTTAGTCTGTTCCTGTGCTTTGTTTCTTTATATTCCATAGATGAGTGAAATGATCCATATTTGTGTTTCTCCTTCTGACTTGCTTCATTTTCATAGTTCCCTCTAGTTTCATCCATGTTGTTGTAAATGACAAGATTTCATCTCTTTTTAGAACTGTGTGGTATTCCATTGTATTCCATTGTACCATTTCTTCTTTATCCATTCATCTGATGTTGGGTACTTAGGTAGTTTTCAATTCTTATCTATTGTAAATAATGCTGCAATAGACTTGGGGGAGCATGTATCTCTGTGAATTAGTGTTTTTGTGTCTTTTGGTTAAATACCCAGAAACAGAATGATGGGATCATATGGGATTTCCATCTTCAATTTTTTGAGAATCTCCATATTGCTTTCCATAAGGGTGCCAACTTACTCTCCCAGCAACATTGTAAAAATGTTCCCTTTTCTCGGCACCCTCGGTAACATTTGTTGTTTCCAGACTTTTGGATAATAGTTTGAGGCATAATCTACATTACCTCTGAGTTCCTTAAAGGCGATTGAAGCTACAGTTTGTTAACAGCACAGCTGTAACCTACTCAGAACCATACCCTACTGACCTCTTTCCTTTCTTTGTTTCATGTCCTTACTCCTCTCCTTGTCCTTCCCAGGCTCACCTCCCAAGTAAGTCACTGACTTGCTAGATTCTCAAAAGATTGTATATTCTTTAATTCAAAAGCAATCTGTCTTATATAAATAATATGGGTCTCTGGTCTAAGTTGTAAATCTTAAATCCTCACTTTTTCCTTTTGTATTTAACATGACCTTGTCACCTGTCTTTTGAGTATAGCAAAGATTTTCTCTTCCCCTTTTTTATCTTCAGCCAAAGGGCAGATATCCCAGCTTTGACCACCTGCATAATTGACAATATTCCCAGAAGTGGTGTGCCATCTCCATACAGGTTACACTGATTGTTTGTACCCTAGGCAGTATGACACACAACACAAGAAAATAGGTCATAGGGGACATTGTGTGTGTCCACACCCATCCTTTAAATATATCCAAGGCTATCTCTATGACTGCTCATTTTCTTTTTGTGAAGTGTAGAAATGGGATGTGTTAAAACGATATGGCCTCTGGAAAACCAGATCTTTGAAGCATTTCACTCTGCATCTAGTCCCCTGTAGTTTTCCTTACTGCCCCTGCACTCTGGAATATCTACTCACTTCTCTTCCCAAGCACTTATGTTTTATGGTGTTAGGACATGTCATACATACATATATACACACGTGTTTTTTCCAATTAAAATTCTTAAAAAGTTGTTGGAAGTTTTCCCCTGATTACACCCTGTCGATATGTTTTTCTTTTCTTAGCAGGAAGCATGAATTTATTCACAGTCCTCCTACTGGCTCCTGTTTTTGAAAAGTATCACCCTTCACTACTTGAGGTGTGAATGGAAAAGGAATGGGGATGGCCAGAAGCCTTTTTAGGGTAAACTTTTCTTGAAGAAAGAGATACAAAGTGGATAAATTCAAAAGAAGGACCTAGAATTCTTTTTATAGCAGCCAAGGCGGGGTGGTAAAAGCATCTGAGAATGTTCAATATAGACTTATAAGATAGAAGGGCTATGCTTCCCTAAAGCCAGACAAACCAAAATAGAAGCAAAGGTATATATTAACCCAAAGTTTGTATTTTTAATAGAAAATCCTACTACTTAAATTGGAGAGTCTTATTTTAAAGAATGCACGTTTGAGTAGATACTTATTGCCATATTAATTCCTAATACCTATATGTATTAAATCAGTGTTTACTTGGATCAAAACTCTCTTATGTAGTTTGCATTGGAGAATGAGGAGAAAGACTAAGGGGAGATAAGGAAGAGCAGCGATAGACTAGGGATTATATTCTGATAGGCTATCCTTATACACTTCAAAATGAAATAAATGTGCGCGTAGAGTTTAGAACATGAACCTAATCAGTTTTTCTGCCCACTTCAGCAGCTGATCAAGATGATTAAAGAAAGCACATTTAAAAATTGTTCACGTCTATGAAGGGTTATATATTCAATGATGTTTTCTTATTTAATATTGTTGGAAAAAGGAATTTGGATAGACCAATGGTCTTTCCTATTTTTTTCTGTATGTAGATCCAGTACTGGGTGCTAAGATAGCAGAGTTTCTAAGATAGTGTCCTGTTTAAATTGCCTATGACTTCACGTACAACACCAAAAATGGTGCAGTCAAACCCGTCAGGTGCCTTCAGGTCTTTGATCAGTCCTGGCCTTCCACTGCAATGTGGAAAAGATATCCTGTGGTCTTAGCTTTGCCCGGTCATAGATTTATATTGGCTTCATCCCTCTCTCTCCCTCCCTCACTCCCTCAGTAATTTTCAATCATATAACATATGTTAGATACTGTACTACATGCTTTCAGATGTCTTTGTGGAATGTATTCTTATCTTTAAAACAAATCAACACTGTGACTTAGGAATCTATTAATAATCTTTGAGATACAAGATTGATTGAAATTGAATTATAACAGAAGTGAATTTCAAAACAATTTGTATAGGGAAGTTAAATTATGACCAATTATAGTCTTTAAGGGTGACTTACTGACAACTAATCATTATTGTCATAAGAAGATAGGAGATAATTTGAAAACGGGGCCTTTATATTATGTTTACGGATATAGTTAGCAAGTGCTGTTCCTAATACTCAATATAATATCCATGTAGCAAAATTCAGTTGAGTGAGTTCTCAATTTTCCTACTGGTCATTTGAATAGTCCCTCAGTTAGAGTTTTTTTTACATTATGGATAGATGTCTACCCATCTCACTTCATCATTTCTTGGGATTCTCAGCTGCACGCCATCATCTATCATTACCCTTTAGCCTGCTCTGGTCACTCCATCTCACACTTCATCACTTCTTGCATTCTTTGTGAGTTCTCTGCTCTGTTCCAGAATCTGTCTTCCTTGTCCATTCATTCCTTATTTCCAAACCAAATATACACGAATCAGACTTTATGGGTGTCTCACTTGGTTCTTTTTAATTGGTCAAATCAGGGATGATTCAGTTGCCCTTTATAAAAAAGGAATAATGGAATTATTTCTATGATAAAATGTGGTCAAAAAGATAGTATATGTGAGTATTTAGTTTCTGGGCTTTGTTTCTCTCTACACTGATTCCATGAAATTGAAATTGCTGGCCTGGAGTAGGCAATTTATGACTGCACACTTTTATTATGTTCAACTGAAAGAAGTGAAGAAACTTGCAGACCACTGTGTGTAATTGTCAGCGCTGTCAGTCGGTCAAGTGCATGTTGGTGATATTAACTTGAGCAGGTTATTGCTTTGAGTATATTTCAGAACAGCATGTGTCATGTTGGGGATCATTTTCTTTACTTTTAAACAGCTAGGTAATTCCCAAAATTCTGATTGACCAACCAGGCTGAATGTTTGTGAACTAATATGGATTATGTGAAGGAAAACCTCTATACAAAATGAAAAATACTGTTGTTATCTGGTTTACTATGGATTTAAGTAGATTTTTCTTGAAGGAAATATTTCTTCAGGTGTTCTCAGGGAAAGTTGCTAACAATATCTTTTATTACATAATTAAATTAGATATAAGAAATGTGATCATTTTATTCACCATCATTATACTTTATCTCTCTTGATTCTCATATATTCTGTATGTAATTTGTTACTCTTTGCTAATATAATGACCTCAAATTATTCAAGTAGAGTTTTCACTACTCTGTCATTTCCATGATCTTATATTAATAATTTTAGAGATACACAAAATATCTCATTGATGTGAGTAGCTCATTATTCAATTAAATCAGTGAATTTGAATGCATGATATTAAACTGGAAAACTTGCATATAGAAGACATTTGAATTATTATTTAGAGAAGTATTTTTTATTTAGAACAATATCTCAGCTTAAAAAAAATCAAGCTGCTGCAAATTTAGGATTAATAACTTTTACCACGGCCTCCATGAGCACCTCGTTATTGCCTAGGTACTAAATCGTGATATTAATCACATATGTTACAGTGAAACAGGCAGGTGTGTGTGGTCAATTTTTAATTTCGTTTTTATTTTACTCTTTGGTCTGTGGAATTTAAGACTTTGTTTATTCAGAGGATGAGGAGAAAGCCTTGCCTTTGGAGTACTCCATAAAAATTTACAGAGACAATGCTTTTTTCTTTAGTCAAAACAATGCATTTCATTTACTTTAACGACTGCTTGAAATTGTAACTGGTTTGCACTTTGAAGCACTTTGGCACAAGTCGGTGGTTTTTAACTTATAGTTTGTAGATCCAAATACAAATGGATTCATAAGTCTTGACTAACTTTAGAAACAGGGCTTTTCCATTTAATTTCAGAAATCCAAGAAAAAAATATTAAAATTTGCAAAATAAGAGGATGTGATATTCCATAATCAATATATGCAAAAGCATTCTTTGGTTTGTCTGGTGTGGCTCAGAATTAGAACTGCGTGAATCTTTCAAATTGAGACAAACTGTGAGGGATTGATATTTAAAAGTAAGTGACCGAGGGAGCAAAAGAGAAGAATTTTCTGTAATTTTTGACTGCATGCACACATAAAGCTTACTTTTTGATTGAATTCAGATGGAAAAGGTGGGCTGACCTGAATGATGAATTTTAGAAGGCTCACAGACATTCCATAAAAGCATCGTGTTTATCAAGAGGGGATCAAAATATTATCTATACTTGATGTTTGTCCAGCTAACATTTCTTGAATCCTGTCAATGCCTTAGGCACAGGTGATGGAGATAGAAAGAGAAATAAGGCCTTTGTCAAGGATAGGGCTTTATGGAAATAATAAAAGTGGGGGTAGTAAAAATAATGATAGCGATCACTTATTGAACACCTAAAGTATGTCTACTACTTAAATGCAGCTCTCCCTAACATGATGACTCTGCAAAGTATCATTTGCTCTGGTTTATCAACAAAGAAACAGCCCCAAAGTGGTTAATTAACTTGTCTGAGTCACCGAGAGAAAATGGAGAATTTGGATTTGAACTTTGTTCTGATCTCAAGGTCTAAGGTCACCATTTTGAAAATACATGGGTCAGATCACATAAATCGTTTAGGACATGCCAAATAGTTTAATTTTTATTCTGAAAGAGTGAAATTACTGATTTAAAAAAGCATAGGGGATGCCAGGATTTGGGTTTCAGAGAGAAACTTCTAGAACAGTATGGGGAATGGAATGGGTGAGGGGGAGACTAGAGACAAGAAGTCATTACAAATGTTAAGGTAATGGAGGATGAAATTCGGTTATGGAAATAGAAAGGACCTAAATGAATTTGAGACATGTCCAAGATGAGGTGAGTACAAGGATAATTCAATGATGACCTCTAAAGTTCTTACCTGAGGCACTGGTTGGAGGATGGTGACATCTGATGTCATTTTGTGAAGAGGAAAGACAGAAAGAAAAGATGAGATTACCTTTAAGAAAATGTCCTGAAAAAGTATCTAGGTCATTATAAAAATTAGAGCAATATGAGAAAGCAAAATGAAAAATGTTAACATTACTCCAAATTTTAGAACTCAGAAATATTCCTATTAATTTTTGGTACGCTTAGTTTCTATTTCTATGAGAAAAGTATAGTTAAAAAGATAAAACATTTGTAGGTTTCACTCCATTTGATGAGTGATTCTTTACTATAAGGAATATTAGTTCCTAAAAGCTTCCTCTAAAGTTGAAAGATTGTAAGGTATGTCAAGAGCGACACTGGTTTTATGATTGCATATTTCATCTCTAACCAGTATCCTGTGGGTTCAAGTTCAGCATTTAAAGTGCTGAATGTGAGGTTTTTATGGGACATTCATATGGAATTGTCCTGCTATCAGATGCATTTATGGCTTTGAGTCTGCAAGGAGATCTGGATTAAGACATTGGTTCAGGCGATGTTAGTGTATTAGTGGTGGTTAAAGCCCTAAAGAGATAACACTGGGTTAGCAAGTAGAATTGAGTAGGCCTAAGAATAGAACTTCTGAAGGTACTCAAATATTAAGGATTGTGACAAAGAAGAGATTTCCTCTAAATGTATTTATTTAGGTAGGAGAAAAACCATGAGCCACATTATAAGCACCAGGACAGAAAAGAGTGAAAAAGTTGTTCATGGTGTCAAATGTCATAGAACAATCAAGTAAGATAAGAGAGATAATTATCCACTGGCCAGAGTCACTTGGGAGCAGTTTGAATAGAAATTTGGCCTCAGCAGAGAGATTTATAGAGTCGTGGAGGAGGAAATCAAATTCCAGTGAGTGAAGGAATCGACGGGAGGCAAAGTCACTCTGAAGAAACTTGTGAAAGTCAGGGGACACCAGAGAGGTGGTTCCAGAGAGACATGAGGCTGAAAGGGGGCTTGTTTGTTCACATTGGAAGAAGCTTGAATAGATCATATGAAGAGAGTAAAATGCACAACAGGGGAAGAGGCTGAAGGCTAGCAGAGTTGCTTATGGGAGTTGGGACCTGTAGGTGAGAGATACGGGTTGAAGGCCTAACGGTGGACAAGAGGTGGCACATCTCATTCTCTGACTGAAAGGATGTGACATATAGCTATACCAGCATAAGAAACAGGGCTCTGTGAAAGTTCTTCCTGAGTTTTGTTTTCTATGTTAAGAAGAGGATAAGATTGCTTACTGCAAATGAGAAAAGCAGTGCTTATAAAAGGAATTTGCAAAATAATAAATGTAAATAGTGAAGTTGGGGTGGTAAAAAGAGCAGATTAGGGGTGTATGAAGAAACCGACATGAGTCCAGGTCTGAGCTGGAAACCATTATTTCTTCCTGGTGCCAGATTTCATGTCTGTGTGATTTTCTTCACAGAACTTAGGGGCAGTGGTGGAGTCAACCCATGGTAACACTGACCCAAGGGTTTTCAGTCTTTAAGTATTGGAAGAGCGATGGACAAAGTCAATGACAGCAGACACTGACGAGAGAGTATTTGAAGGCGTAGACAGGAGACCTAGGCCCGATAGGGGAGAAAAAAGGAAGGAAGAAAGGACAGGTTCTTTGAGTTTGACTATAGGAAAAATGGTAGTCAGAGAGTAAGGAATTGGTAAAGAAAAAAAGTTGTAACTGAGATGAAATACTATCTTTTCCTTTTAAAAATATTTATTGAGGTAATTTTGATTTATAAAATAAGCCCATATGTTCAGGTTCACCATTCATCACATGTATGACAACACACCACTTCCACTACCAAATTATCCAAAGTCCTCCACCACTGTCCACTGCACCCCGCCTCCATTTGCTCCCGCCCCACCTCTTTCCCCACTGGTGATCTCAGTTCTGTAGTCAGTGTCCAAGCATTGGCTTTTGTTTTGTCTGTCCCTTTGCCTTGTTTCTTCATGTTCCACATATGAGTGAGATCATCCAGTATTTGTCTTTCTTCTTCTGACTTACTTAGCATAATCTCCTCTAGTTGAAATGTGATGTTTTAGATTTAAGAAATATATATATATTATATATATTTAATATAATATATATGTATATATGTATATATATGTTCACAGAGGGGACACAGTAACTGGGAATTCCATTGCTGTGGACTTGTAATTGCAAACATGCTAGCTGTGGGAACCACACATCTAGACAATGTCTGTATAATGACGACAGCCTCTTTCCTCCAGGCTATCAATTCTGCAGAGAACAATCTTTCTAGGCTTAGATATTGAGGTCTGTGATGAACTAAACTTCTATCATTCCAAATCTACTGCATCTAATCTTAAACCTTTTTATAACTTTCCAGCTAAAGTGATTATGTGGTGTTTATTTTAGTAGCTTGTCCTTCATTGTCATGCTGTTACATAGCTAAGCACTGTCATCTCTTTCCTATTTATGATTTCATTTGTGACAAGAACTGCACCTTGTTTATTTGACACCCCTGCACTTAGCAAGGTCTGGCACATCAGTAAAGTTAATTTGGCAGAGAGACGGAGAGCACATTAACTCACTACATTTTGAGCAACTGTCTACCCATTCCGATCACTGTTTTTCGTATTGGACTTGCTCTCAAAGGATCGATATGGCACCGGGTATGTATCACTGTAATCCCTGGATTATAAAATAGCAACCTTCTTCGATTATAGAACTTGGGGCCATTTCCTTGCTGTTATTTATGTACAATTGCATCTTACAGAACTGCATTGACACAGATTTATTTTCTTTCCTAATTCTGACAAAAATATATTTTCATTCCTGAAAATAGACCTTTGAAATATTGTGTGTGTGCCTTGTTGAGGGTGAACATGTTTTTATGCACTTTGTGGAGGATACTTAACCCAGAATTCTGATGATGCAGCATTTTCAGTATCCCCGGACACAGCATGACTTCTGTTAGAGCTCAAGGATGCTTGACAACATCTAGATGTTTCCTGAGAATTCTTCTGAAGACACTGATGCAAAGACTGAGTCTACCCCACCAAAGTGGAAGGCTGACCCCTCAGCTTATTTTTATTTGTTTTTTTTCTTGACTGGCTCTCTATCAGTCAAAATCCCTGGATAATTATTCCAGCAGCTTAAGAGTGGTTTGGGTAAATCATCAACAAGTTTGGGGGATCATCCGACTGACTTAAGATGGAAAACATTTTGCTGTTTTTAAAAAGGTGAAAGAGTAATTTGAATTAGAGGAACATTTGTGTACTGGAAACTGGAATGACTAGTTCCTTTCAGGTGCTCAAACAAATGTCACAACTTCTTAGAATGTTTGGCTGGACCATGGTCCTTAAGATTCTGTGTTCCATTTAGAATTTTAGGGGATGTGGCTCTTGTCTTTGACCAAAATGGTCTCCTTTATTTTTAATGTCTACTGAGAGTTAATTTCTCTCTCTCTCTCTCTCTGTCTCTCTCTGTCTCTCTCTCTCTCTCTCTCTCTCTCGCTCTCTCTCGCTCTCTCTCTCTCCCCCCCTCCCTCTCACACACATACTTTCTCTCCTTATCTAGAGAGGTTTGAGTTATCGGCCCATATATTTCTTTCTCTTATAAATAGACATATAATTCTACTTAATACAATATAAAGAGGTCCTGACATATGAAGATGTAAATGTTAAATTGTGAACCCAAGTAAAATTAATTTTACCTGCATCAGTCATCACAAAAAGCCGTATCTTAATAATAACATCTCTTTATTTTGGCTACTGATTTAAAAATCTTACTGAGGTCAGAGGTCAGATTTATTACTACTTGATAGTAATTTCAAGATTTCTGGTTCCGGTACAGTGGTGAGACATCTCATGAGTGACAGACCAATACAAATGATTTCTTTGAACTCTGGGTCAGAATGTCATTGTTTTTTTTTTTAAATTTCATCAAATGAATTTAAATGACTTTAAACTTGAAAGCAGTACACAGAGAGAATATTCTCACAGAAAAGACATGTAAATAGCTGTTTGGAGTACTCTAGCTGTTTTTACCACTGATTAAAGAATCAACATTTATGTAGAGTGGTATATTTTTATAAAATTATGTGTTAGTTAATGCTCTCAGTTTCTAATACAACAGAATGTGTCTTTTTTCCGGTAAAAACTTTCAAGAATAATGAAAATAAAAGTATGCAATTCTAAGCAGATGTTACTGTAATTTTGCACAAAGATTAGTCAGTAATGATTTTTTCATTCTTGATATTCTTGTTGATGAGATGTTTCAAATTCTTCTTGGACCCAAAGGAGCAAAAAAAGAGGAAGTAGGACATAAAATCTGTTGCTTCCTGCTAGTAAGGTGACAGTTTGCTGTCACTTTATCAGATTTGATTCACACACATTGTCCTAATGTGTTAGGAAAATTAGACATCTTAGGACTCGGATTTCCCCTAGGAGTTAATTATTTTGGTGTCATTTTCTCCAGTATCTCCTCCTGGATTTTTTATTTGAATCAAAACCAAATTTTGACTTAAGTTTGGAGGCTCCTGATGTCAAGTTTCTAATAATGCACTTCTCTAACTTCTCTTTTTCTACACCTAAGACACCTATTGATGGGATTCATGAAATGGCATTTTTATGGCCTTTCTCCTGTGATCATCCATTCCCAAAGACTTCTTTCCAAAAATAATCCTTTTTGCTTTTTTTCCAATGATAACTCAAAATTACATTTCTTTATGGATATAAGCTACTGAACCAGCAACTATAGTGTCTAGACAAAGAGTTTCCAAATAAGCTCTTGAATTAAAGAGGCTTATCATGTTGTCAACCTTGGCGTCAGGTGGTGAGTTCGGGAAAGATGACGGGACATAGTTGTTCAACCTGTTGGAAGAGGAAATTAATTAAGTCAAGGCAGGATATCTTCAAAACATGCCTATGATTTAGGGTATTCTTTTTTATTTTTATTTTTTCTTATACTATGGATGAGGAAATTGAGGTCGAGAGAGACTAAACAACCTTTGATCCAACACTTAACAGAACAGGATTTGAACTGAGGTCTATGTCATGTTAAGGCCTGTTTGTGCTCTCAGCTACCATACTCCATCCATCTAACCAGTTATTTAGAAACATTTGCATTTGTCCTAAAAAGAACATTGTGATGGGAACAACTTAAACTCTGGATTATATAAATGTCAGGAGTCTCAGCTTTCACAGTACTGTATAATTAATGATACCCCCAATGATACTCTGTTGTGTCCTGAAAGAAAAGTATGACCTCCTAGGTGAATTAAACTGTAGGAAACCAGTTCGTATTAAAAAGACCCAGAAGAGGTTGATTTTTAAAATGGAAGTTCAAATTATTTCTGTAAAGAGAAATGTATGTCTATGATCATTTAGCCGGAGTTTTTCCTTTAGGCCGGTAGAGTCACTTAGGAAATCTATTCATATATTAGAACATTTTTATAATCAGAAAGAAAAGGAAATAGTATTCCTGATGCATTAAACTGCCACACCTGAATGATTACCGTGGGCTGAATTGTGTCTCCAGCGCCCTCACCTCCATGCATGTGTTGACGTTCTGACCCCCCACTACTTCAGAGTGTGGCTATGTTTGGAAAGAGCCTTTAAAGAGGTAGTTAAGATAAAATGAGGTCATAGAAGTGCACACTAATCCAATATGACCAGTGTCCTCATATATATATATGTATATCTATATATATAGATATAGATATACATATATGTAAAAGAGATGGGGACACAGATTTGCGTGTTCATCCTGAGGAAAGACCATGTGACAACACCGTGAAAGGGTGTCATCTGAAAACCGAGGGGAGATGCCCTGGAGGAAGCCAGATGGCTCATACACTTGATCTTGGACTTACAGCCTCCAGAACTGTGAGTAGATTCATTGTTTAAGCTCTTCAGTTTGTGGTATTTGTTTAACCACCCTAGCAAACTAACACAAGGCTTAAAATTCTTTTTGACTGTAGGATTATTTCCATGTCACTAAATGATGTTGGTCATTAATAGACAGTGTTTCCTGTCTCTGAGCAGTACTAAATATGCTCTGAATGATTTAAAATCTATCCCCAAGATTCCTTACTTATTTGTCACTCATGTTTTCTTCACAAATTATATTATTATTGTTTTTATTTTCCAGAGGAAGGAAGCAGGCAGGAATGAAGGCAAGTAGGCAGGTAGGTAGGCAGAGAGAGAGGACGAGGAAGCATTTTTACTTATTTAGTTGTTCATATAGGTTGTTCCCTGTGACCCTGGGTGATCCTTGGGCTTTATGTGGACTATGCTAGAAGCCCAGATTTAATACCTGCGCCTCCAGGTTGTGCCACTAATTTTATTATTTTGAAGTAACTTTGATTAAATGCAGTAAACATGCTAAACTGGAACGGAACAATTAAAATGTGAATCCATTAAAGTTCACCTAGTAGTAATATTCAAAAAGAAGACATAAAGGAAGTGAATTTGAATAACGTTTATGTCATAGATTAATATTATAAATAATATATTCAAAATCTAATCATTCCAACATGTAGTCAATATATAAAGCTATTAATGAGAAATTGGACCTTTTTCTGTAAAGTCTTCAAACTCTGAGATTCATTTTACTTTTAGAGGCGTCGTCATTCTGGATCAGTCACATTTCAAAGGCTCCACAGTCTATGTGTCTCTAGCACAGTTCTAAATTTATTTTGTTTTTTGTGTGGGTATATTTATTGATGTTTAAACATTGATTTTATTGAAGGAATATTGCATTTTAACTTTAACTTGGTTTGAGGCATACATAATAACAAATGCACATCTGTATATAGCATAATAAGTTTACCAGTATTTCCTTGTATTCCCTCACTTTACAATTAATCCCCTTCACCCCATTTCCCCCCACCCCTCCACCATCTTTTCCGTACTTTTTGATTTGCCATTTTCCCTACCCACCACTAAGAGTCTATTGTTTGGATTAATTCTCTCTCTCTCTCTCTCTTTTTAAAATCTACTATTGTTTAATTTATACCATTCATTTGTCTTCTACCTCTATCACATCATATGAGTGATATCATAAGATGTCTGTCTTTCCCCTTCTGGCTTATCTCACTAAGCATAATTGCAGCAACATGATAGACTTGGAGAGAATTATGCTTAGCTCTAGATTTAGTACTGAGAATTAAAAAGACACCTTTCTCCCTTAGCAATGTTTTTGCATATCTTTTCAAGGTGAGTATTTCTACAGATGTCTGGGGTCACCTGTTGTCTATTTTACTGGAAGTTTCAGTTTCAGAATGTGACATGGTCTGATTTGAAAGCATACATTTGATCTGAGTTTAGTTTCATTATTCCTGACTGATAGAGAGCAACAGCAGAAATCTTTATCAATGTTCCAATCAGGTAATATTTTCCTATGAGGACTTACTGGAAACATTCTATTATGGTCAAGAAATATTTCCGAAATTGCCTGCTACATACAAGATAGTAACGGAAAAAAAATGTATCCAGTCATCTACTTTCAAATGGAGTTATCTTAAATATTGGAAAATCTGTAACAGGATTAAAGAGAAGAGGCTTTCATTTGTGGGTTTCTTACCATGTACAATGTGATCTCATTAAACATTACTATGTGTTCTCATTTATTTTTTAATAATCCTGTGAGCGGTACACAAATGAGAAACTGAAGCTTAGAGTTTTTAAGTAATTTTCCCAAGATCATGTTGTTCATATTTGGTAGAGACTTTTATTTAGGTTTGTTTCACTTTAAAGGATTTGCGACATGGCTAAATCTTATTACAAGATATGTTTTAGATTTGAGAAATCTGAAAGCCTAAGAAGTATACAAGAATATTGCAGATACTGTTAAACCTACTCTCAAGAGCATGGATTTTGGAGTAGACAGGACTCAAGTTCAAGTGCCAGCTCTTTCACTTACTAGTACTTTTTTAAACCTTATTTAAGCTCCAGAGCCTGTTTCCTCATTTAGACAATGAACTTCCTAATAATTCTAATAATAATTCTCTGAGTTGCCCACAGGCTACGTGAGCTCGGAGGAAGTACACCGAATGAGGTATGTACCCATGAGCTCACCAGACATTCGCTCTTGGTTTCTTTTTTAATTTTATTTTTATCATAAGCTGTGACAGGTCTGGTATTGATTAATTCTTTCAACTTGCAGAAATTTTCTTGGCTATTCAGAGGAGCAGAAAACATTTTTAAAGTATAGTAGATATAATTAAGCAGAGAGGGCTGAAGTACTTCTGCATAGTTAGCTGTGCAAACTGTCTTAGGACACTAGAATCTTTCAGAAGGAGATCTGGCGTTCACTAGCAGCCGCGGGAGAAGACAGCGCTGACGTCTTCTCTACCTACGAGCTAACAGTTTGATCCTTCCAAGGTGGTGCCCTTGATTTCTCTCTGAAAGATACCTGAATTCTAGCCAACGGTACGTCAGGATTTGCGGTACCACCTGATCCCAACTAAAAGGAGATAGAAGAAGAAGGTCTTCTAAGGTCATAGCGAAGCCATCGAGAGTTATTTTTTTCGTGTTTCTACCAGGGTTGCAAAGTGTATGAAAACTATTCCACCACCACCACCACCACCACCAAATATTGAACCGATGAGCAGAGTCAAAATAGAGAAAGGGAATAAAGAGCCTCTATCTCAGGTTCAAATGCGTCCACTCGTCAGTTCGTCTTAACCTTTTTGATAATGATATTATGTGCAGCAGGAATGAAACAAAAGGGGATAAAGGTCTCAGGATTTATATTGATAAACTACGTGTGGTGCTCCAGAATGGCACAGAATATCTTGTTTAAGCTGTAAAAATATATTAGCATGTCATGTTATCTTCATAAATTCTTCTCACACATAGGGTGGGTGGAGTTCCTGAATCCCAGGGCGCGTTACCAATTCGACTGGTCACTGCGATCCATCAATTGTTTTGTCACATATTTGCAGGCTCACAGTTGGGTCTGAGGTATTATGATTCTAAAGGGTTTGATAATAAGTGAATTATTAGCTGTTGGGGACAGATTTGTTTCTGAGCTATTCTATGGCCCTCTCTCACAGAGCAAAGCAATGACGCTTATGGAATTTGCTCCCTCAGACTTCAAGAGACTTTGAATATAGCTTGTAATTTTTTTTCCTAGTAAAATTTCATTAGTGGTTAATTATGACTTGTAGAGTTTTCTGGACGTTCACCAAGTGTGGTGAGAGTTCAGAAGTCAAGTTTTAAACAGTCTCATGATGGGACAGTATTCTTTGTCACCGTATTTACATGCATTGTATGCCGTTCTCTGTGTATTGCCACATGTTGAACTTGTGATTTTAACCTTTTGGGAAAACAGACTTTCATAATTTATATTTTCTTAGGCTGGGAAACTTTACCTTTTGGTTTCTGAGCATTTGCTCAGTACTGTAAGATTTAGGGAAAGAAATAATTCAGTCCAAGGAATATTTGAATAGCATCTAGCTTGACAGGGATGTAAGAAGTTAAATGCTTTTTGTAGGCATTGCAAGTTTGGCTAGCTGAATCTCAAATGTGTTTAAGCCTGGTCAGTTCTGTCTCAAAGTCAGGTCATGTCTAAGGCAGGTTAAATAGAATTAAATTCGCTTCCAAAGGTGCACATTTGTGGGGAAAAAGAAAGGAGATAAAGCGTAAAGAAGTGTAACAAGCTTCTCAATAAATTACTCCTGAAGTTTCAGGCTTCTATTTTAGAAAGTTTTCTTCATATTTAGCCAAACACTTTGCTATCAACTCCAAAATTAACTTGACGGTTCACATATTCATTGCTTTCAAAAAAGTAAATGCAAATGCAATGACATTGGAATAGATAATTATACATATGATTTAAATGAATTTTTTCTGGGAATACAATGCTATCAGACTATGACATTTTTTCTTTGTTTTACTGGAGGCTGAGTTTATAAAAAACTGTAGCTATAAGCTTCTAACTGGAGGATATAGAAGGAGAAACAGCAAAACTTAGAGGTGGCAGGAAGGTCACTGTGGCAGCAAAATTCCCCAGTGGACCTGGCACATTTAGCAAACAGTGTAGAATTCTGGGAAGATTTAAAATATTTCTGGAGAGCTTTATGTTTTTTTTGCTGGGTGGGGATATGTATTTTGGGGGGTGAGGGGAATTTCAGCTTCAGTAAAGAATTATGTGACTGAATTACATGGAATGAGATCCAGGACCTAAGACAGTAGATGATACGCTGAAGAGGATGCCCGACTGAAATGAGGTGTGAGTCACAGGCTCGGGCTACCCCTCTGGCAGGTATCTAACATTTCTGATAAGTTCTTTTGAGCTCCTTGCTTGGTTTTATACTTTTCATGCCATTTTTACAGAGGCCTTGGTCCGGGTTTTCTTATTTATTAATTTTTTTAAAGGAAAGCTGCAGGCAGGCAGGAAGATAAACAAAGATAGGCAGGAAGGAAGAGCGAGGAGGAAGCACTTAATTTATTTTATTTAGTTGTTCATCTTGGTTTTCACCCGGTTTTGGGTCTTGAACCCTGGTGCCTGAGGTTTGTGACTTGTGCTCTCAGAGATCATTGACCTAACTGCTGCATCAACAGGGCACAGCAGGTTTTCTTATTTAAAGTGCATTTGGGGAGGGGATATAAAAGAAATCTGTCATAAGCAATATATTCTAGACACTCAGTCTCTTTTGGGAAAGCAGCATTCACTTATAGGAGTAGAGAAAGGGAGAAGTTAATGGGGGCTTCTGGAAGACTTTCTCATGGATGGGTAATCAATAAGGAGGTGATCGTCCAGTCTTGTGTTGGGGATGGATCAAGCTGAATAGGTGCTGAGGTTGAAATATGTCTGCATGATGATTAGATGGTCCTTCCCCTTAGCTATGTGTTTAACTCAGTCTCTCCCTCAATGCGTATCTATTCGGTGTCCATGTACCAGGTGCCTTTCTAGGAATGTAGTAATGAAGACAATGAGCAGAGATGCTGTCTTTGTAAAATTTAAGGTCTGGTGGGCCACAGGTATAAACATGGGAACAAAGAAATGTAGGTAACAACAGACTGGGAAGCAGCAGTAAAGAAAGCAAGACACTCTGAGAAGATTATGAGGTGAGAAATGCAGGCCTGAAGAAGGGACGTTTCAGTTGAGAGTCAAAGGATGTCATCATTAAAATATGAAGACTCACTTCCTACATAGCATAGGCTATGTTTAGAATTCTCTTCCAAGTTGCTCTTTTGTAGTTGTGTGTCTGATAATTGAACAAAGGATATGTAGGACTTGTTTATTTAATTCAACAAGTATGTCAGTCAATGGCCCAGTAAGGAAAGCATGATGCATGAAATATGGAGAACTTGAGGACTGTTTAATAAGTTTTATGAAGCCCTCATGAGGGTGAAAGGAAAGACAAGAGATAGTGTAGTATCTCCAGGGCAATTCATAGCTGAGTTTTCCTAATTCCTAGACTTAAAGAGACAAGATTGGGGACCTGGTGACCAAAGTCTGCAAGGAGAAAGTAGTAGGGAGTGGGACAGTGACCTTGGTGGGGGGACACAGCAGCCTAAGGTAACCACCTCCCCCCAATATGAGAGTCAGCAGGGGCCTCCTCAGATCTTGCTCCCTTTTTCCTTCTGCCTCTTCCTGACAGGGCACCCCTTGGCTGGAACCCTCTGGAAGGCAGGGGATGACAGGTTCCAAAGTCTAGATGACGATGGATCAGGGTCTGAAGATGAAGCATGGATCTTGGGGGAAAACAGAAGATATTCCACAAAGCAAATCAATACAAAACTCCTACTATGGGCAGAGCTCAGTGGAGGGAGATTGACCTTGTGAAAAGATGTATGAAGATTTGCTCATTCTAAAAATTATTTGGTTGAAGGAAGTATATCATTTATAGGTTTAAGGTGTGCATCATTATAAATCGACATCTGTACATAATGCTCCAATTCTATCCTTCACCATATAATTTGCCCCTTTTATGTGATTTGCCTACCCGCTCCTTGCCTCAAGTAACCACTAATTTAATTTGTAGATGAGTCAGACAGAGAAGGACAAACATGTAGGATTTTACTCATATATGGTATGTAGAGAAACCAAAGGAATCAAATCAAACAAAAGCAGACTTTTTGTTGAAAGATTTGCTCTTTTATATTCATCGATGGTGGGTATGGTATGAGCTCTCAGAATTAAAAATATTATTGCCTATAAACTCTTACAAAAGCCCTTTTTTTTGCAGACTTCTCACCTGGTGGCTGCATTTTCTCCTTGATATTTATCCTACTGTTACCACGCTGGGAAGATCTGCTGCATGTGACATGTGCCTGTCACAGGGAGTTTCACACCTGAGCACAGCACTGCCAGTTACCCAGACCGCCTTTCCTGCTCTGCTTTTTCTTAGGTTGACTTTGTCATTTTTCTTCTCAGCAAGGCTGGGCATGAGGAAATGAAGGGAGGCAGTGATTGCAATGTGTTGGTAATACTGGCTGACGTCCGAAGGCTGGGATTCCCATGTAAGTGGAAGAAATGGCTGTGCTTACCAGATAGCCCCATTCTCCTTACTGCCTTTGTTTCAAATTCTGCAGGAAAAAGACAGCTCTGAAAATTTATGAGCCTTAATTCACTCTTCATTACTCGGTCATGCTTTAAGCAATGAGCACCCAAACCCCAGGGTCACCTGCAGGTCTGGAAATCTTTGTAACTTTGTAAGAGAGTTCATTGGCAGCAGGAAGAAGAATGAAGTGTTGAGAGGTGCTCATTCATTTACAGGACAGACTGCTAAGAAGTTTTTTTTTTTTTTTTAAATATTAAGGACAGGTATGTGGATGGAGCTCTTTAGTTAGACAATTTCCCTCTAGTGTGAGAAACTTGGTTAATTCTTACAGTGACCCTGTGTGGTGGGCAGGGCTGGTCCCACTGACTTCTATTTTGCATGAGAAATTGAACCTCAGAGGTCAGTTTCCCAGCAGGGTCCCACAGCTGAGAAGTGGGAGGGGGCACTAATGCCCATTTTTCCATACTGTTTTATAACGCTGTCGTGAGAGTGTAAGGAAATGACAAAGGATAGAACAGTATTTCCAGGGCAATTCATAGCCATGCTGTCACAATCCCTAGACTCAAAGGAACAAGATTTGCTGGGGTGAGGGGGGTGCTGGTGACCAACAATTTCCAGTGGGAAATCTCAAAGTCAAGAAACTCATGGGCTCTAGTTATTTTTAGAGTATTTGGGAGCATTGAGATAATTTTACTTCGTTTTGGTTATAAATTTGTCATGAAAAAAAAGAACTGTTTCTTTTTCTCTTGACATCACGATTCAGATACCTCTCTCCCACAGAATTCTATAGTAGGGCTGGAAGCTGTTTGAGGACAGTGTGAGGACTGCTTTTCTCTTTACTGTCACAAGTACTCAGTAAAATGAGGATTCGTTGCACTGGTTTTTAATATATTAAAAAAATGGAGTTAATTTAGCATTGATTTACAACACTGTATGTTTCAGATGTACAGGTTCACCCTTCATCAAATATATGATATCCCATCATACCCACCACCAAATTCACCATGTTTCTTTTTCTTTATTTTTCCATTTATTTTATTTTAGTAGCTTGTTCTACTCATTAAAATAAACTCATATGCATAGGTTCCCCATTCCTCAGATATATGTCAACACACCCTGCCCTCCACCACATTACCAGTGTTCTTCCCCACTGTTCAGGGGCTTCGCCACCATTTCCACACCCACCGCGGCCACCACCCCCCCGCCCCCGCAGGCTGCATCCCATCCTATCACCTACATTACCTGTTGGTCACCTCAGTTTATTACAAGTCTCTAGGGGTTGGTTTTGTTTCATCTCTTCCTTTGTTTCGGCTATTCACTTCCACCTATGAGTAAGGTCATCTGATACCTTTCTTCTGACTTATTTCACTTAGTATAATTCCCTCTAGATCCATCCATGTTGATTCACATGTCAGTATTTTATGTCTTCAAAGGGCTGTATAGTATTCCATTGTATATAGGTACCACATCTTCCTTATCCATTTATGTGTTGTTGGGCACTTAGGTAGTTTTCAGTTCTTAGCTATTTTGCATAAGGCTGCAGTAAACCTGGGTGTGCATAAATCACTGAAAATGAGTGTTTTTTATCTTTCAGGTAAACACCCAAAAGTGGAATGGAGGGATCAGCTACCACTGTATTTCTAATAATCCTCCACCACTCTCTGTTGGACCCCACTACCCTTTGCTCCCACCTACTGCTCCCCTCCCCTCTGGGAACCTCAATTGTAGTTGGTGTCCAAAAGTTAGTTTTTGTTTTATTTTGCTTTGTTTCTCTGCATTCCACATATGAGTAAAGTCATCTGATATTTGTCTTTCTCTTCTGACATATTTTTTTAGCATAATCGCTGCCAGTCTTATCCATATTGTCACAAATCACAATATTTCATCTCTCTCTTTTTCAAAACATAGCTGAGTATTCCATTAAATGTACATATATACACATCACATCTTTATTCACTCATCTGTTGATGGGCACTTAAGTTGTTTCCACTTCTTGGGTATTATTGTAAATAGTATTCATGGCATATTTTAAACAAAAGAGCTACATTTATAGAGGATCTGACAGTTTTTATTTCACTTTTTAAATTAAAGATTTTTTTTATTGAGATAACATTTATTTAGGGCACTGTATATGTTTTAGGAGTATAGGCTCACTCTAGCCTCATACTTATTCAAATGTGTGCTACCACTTAGAGCTTTTAAAAGGCTCCTTTGGAAACTATATTGAGAACAGATTTTGGGTTAAGATGGAGGAAGGAGAGTCTAATTAAAAGGCAATTGCTGTCATGTGAGTGAGGGGTGATAATGGTGTTTGGGAAAAAAGTCGTAGCAGAGGAGGTAGTGAGATATAATGAGACTTGAATATATTTTGAAAAACAGAGCCAACAGGGTTTCTTGACAGTTGAGATGTGAGTTGTGAGAGAAAGAGAATTACTACATGTGTTTTGGCCTGAGCAATTGGAAGGAAGGAGGTTCCATCAATGAAGACGGGAAAGAATGAGGTGAATTCAATTTGGAGAAAAATGGAGAATTCAGTTTTAGACATGTCGCACTTGAAGTACCTTTTGGACATTCGTATCAGTTGGCTGTATCCTCCCACTTCCCGTCCCCCTTTACTAGCTCACTATTTTGTAGGTCAGACATCAAGTAGCACATGCCTGGATTCTTTGTTGAGGGTTTCACAAAGCTGAGAGCAAAATGTAGGACAAGTTGAGTTCTTATCTGTAGCCTGTGGGAGACTGCCCTCTTCAGGCTCCTTTAAATTGTTAGCAGAATTCTGTTTCTTGTGGTTGTAGGACTGAGATTCCTGTTTCCTTGCTGTCCTTTATGTAAGGGCCTTTCTCAGCAACCAGGGGCCGGTCAGGTCTTTGCTCTTTGGTCTTCTTTGGCAATGGGAAACTTCCCTAGTGTTGAATTCCTTCAGGCTTCGACTCTCTGTCTTCTTTTTTTCTGAGACCAGCTGTAAGAAAACTCTGATGTTTAAGGGCTCTTGTGCTTAAGTCAGACAGACCTGACATTGCACTTTGAAAAGGTTAACTGTGACTTACAATAGGGCATAACCATGGGAGGAAAACCACCATATTCCCAGTCCTGGGGATTTTTCAGGATGTGTTTACCAAGGGCCAGGAATCTCGTGGTACCTTTTAGAGTTCTGCTGATGATACCATTCAAAAGAAAATATTGACTGAAAGTTAGATATTCACATTTATTGTTCAGGAGAGAGAGAACATTTGGGAGTCATTGGGGGTGTATGATATTTCAAGCCGTGACACTGAATTCAGTGAGAGAGAGACAAAGTCAGAATTGAGCTCTGGGGAGCATTACTGTTAAGAGATCAAGAAGAAGAGGAGAAATGTGTAAGACGTCTGGGCAGTGAGGTGGGAGGAAATTAAAAAAAACTGGTTTTCTGGGAGCTGAGTTAAAAAAAGAGCATAATATATCAATGTCAATTTGATTGATTGTGTCAAAGTAACTCAAGGATAAAGAATTGATCTTTAGGCTTAGCACCATGGTGGTCTTTGGTGAGAATAGCTTTTCAAAGAGAGGAGAGAGAGCAAGTTTTCAGAGCTGGGAAAGGATGGCAGCTGGTGGGGCAGGGCGGGGGGGCGGGGTGGGGGCGGAGTATAGCCAAAGATTGGATTAAAATTGAGGTTAAAGATGGGATAAATAACATATTTGTATTTTGGAGGGAATGGTTAGCTGGAGAGGAAACATATTGATGATGTAGCATAGAGAGGCAAGAATTGACCTTGAAGAGGCAGAAGATGGATCAGCTTTAGACAGGAGTATGGAGTGTCTATATATGGAAATTGGTGGAAGCAGACTATTTGGGTGCTGATTGTGCTCTGCTCAAGGTTGTCTGCCTGAGGGGAGGGGTGAAGCTGAAACACAGCCAAACCGTATGCATTTGATGTGAATCTGCCCAGCAGAGGGGCCATAAAAGTATCATTTCGAGTATAGATGCCCATAGATGGTGTTCTGGAGTGGATCGTGTCCTCCCAAAATTTATATGTTGAAACCCTAATGCTCAGTACTTCAGAATGTGGCTGTATTTTCAGAAAGGGTTTTTAAGAGGGTAATTAAGGTAAAAATGAGCTTTAATCCAGTATAACTGGTGTCCTTAGAAGAAAGAGTCACCAGGAATGTGTGTGCACAGAGAGAAGAACATATCAGACACAGTGAGAAGGTGGCCGCCTGCAAGCCAAGGAGAGACGTTCAGAAGAAATCTTGTTTGATACTGGATTTCTAACGTCCAGAACTGTGAGAAAATAAGTTTCTGTTCCCTGTCTGTAGTAGTTTGTCACGGTAGCCCAAGCAAGCTCATTCAAATGAGTAGATGTAGCGATGGAGATCTGCGGACATCCTTTATTGTGATACTTCCCTTTTCTTGGTCAGATGTAATCTGTAAAGTGTAGCTATTGTCGCACCCCTCTGGTTCAAGTGCAGACCGTGTGAAGTCCAAGGGCCTGGATTTTTGAGACCTGAGGTCAGGATGGAAAACAGGCAAATAAACAAAAGTAAATAAATAACACACTTTTGAAAAAGAGTAGTTATTGAGACGCAGTCTCTAAAATGAATATTATATTAATGATTTTCTTTTCAGGGGTTTATTTTGTTGTTTATTTGCTAGAATCTTACCATGGACACTCAGTGTTGAGACTTTCACCATTTTGTTGAAGCTGTTAATGTACTAGGACAGGAAAAAGAAATTAGCGGCATAAGGAGGAAAGAGAGTTGCCATTATTTTTAGATAATTTTTTATGTAAAACTGAAATAACATTCAAGTGAATTATTGTAAAAATCAGAAAAATCTACACTGATTCAACCAGACTGTTTAAAGCAAGGGCATGAAGATCATGGGATTTGATGGTGGGTGATGTGCTGGGGGCGGGATTATCAAGGAGCAAGCTGATGTTTTGAGTGGTGTTTCCTAAATTCTTATTGCAATCTTAAAAATGTTAATAACAATCCACCAATTAAATACTCATGACTCAAGTCTGGCTCCATGATGTGTGTGCTGTGAATTAAGAATTATGGCTAATCTATTTTTATATACCTCAGCATAAATAAAAAAAATAATAAAACGTTCACCATTACCATGCATTTAGCATTTTACAATCTATGAAATGCTTTAACACCCAGGTCTTGTCTCAATAAATATTTGAAATATTCTATTTGATTTTCACAATGATTCTGTGAGGTAGAATTTTTATCCTTATTTTCCAGTAAAGACAGAGACCTAGGAGTATTAAATGTCACATTGCTCATAGGTAGTAGTATCAGACCTGGGAAGCAGGTGTTATCCCAAACTTCATGACAAATATTAGCATTACAGTGTTTCCAAGTTGTTCAGCTGAATGCCTAAGTCTACACTCATTTAGACTCATCAAACTCATCAAATACATTATTTGTATTTGAACGTTGCATGATTTGCCTTACTATCATCTTATCGGTTGCCTTTATCTTCCAAAGTCAATGGATTCTTTTCACATTCATTTCTATAATAGCTGTCAATAATATGAATCTTGTAATGACCAGGTTGATGCAAATGAGATTCAGCTGTTAAAATAATGAACTTGTCCAGTTTTTAGCTGATCGAATAAGTGCCCATTACTGCTCCCACCATCTTGGCACCTTCTAAAATAAGTCATAGGCATTTTTTATTAAACTGTAAAAATTAAAAAAGAAATTTACTAAAATTAAAAAAAATTCCAGTTACTATATGGTCTATGTAGGGTGTATATCTAAACATCTTTATCTCTCTGTATCTGTTTATTTATCTATATGTGTAAAATTGTGGAAACTGGCAAATAGCAAATTTAAATGGAAAACCGTAGCCTCAAAAGTTTTGAAGAGGAGTCAGGTAGCTTTTATAAACTGAACACTTCATTCCAAGAAATCTGCTTTATTCATTTAAGAAATGAAAACTTTTACTTTCATGCTTTTATATCTCAAGATATCAAGTTAGGATTCATTTATTTTATGTAAGAATACAAATAACTGTTATTTGAATTGTGTTTCCAAAGAACATTTAATAAATATTTGTAGCACATGTGCCTCAAGGCCAGAGTGATAGGTTAAGTAGCTTGTGACATAGAAACATAATTATATGATCTTTAGATATTAAGCTATTAAAGAAAGCTTTTTTTTTTTTTTTTTTTCTGTGCAGAGGTGAAATTTTAGATCTGCTCTTAAAAGGCCTGAATTATAGTATGAAGTTTGACTTGAGTGTGATGGGCAACTTTGAATAAGACAGAGCTGATGATGCAAGAGCTGTTGATAAGACTGTCAGGCACGCTGCCAGTTATCAACTTGAACTTGGCATTTTCGTTCCAGAGTTCTGAACAAATGAGAAATAAAGCAAAACTCATCAGAGAACCAAATATCACCTTTATGTTCATGAAGCGATGATCAGATAATATGGCAACAAAGGGTTCCCAAATAGTTTTTTTTTTTTTTTTGGTACCAAATGCTTTGCCATTTAAATGGAGGAAACACATTGGGTAGAGGGGATCAATTGTATAGTGAAGGAAGATCTGAAATGGTGGTGAATTTAACTTAATATATGCAGATGCTGTGATGTACACCTTAAACCTGTGTAATGTTATGGTGCAATGTTCCTTCAATAAGTTCAACTTAAAAAAATAGAAGGAGGAGTCATCTTCATTCTGACAACTTTGCCAGGCTTCCCCACTCAGTAAGCTATACACATTCTCAGTATTTGGAAGGTTATCTCATTATCTTAAACTGGTTAAGACAGGGTAAAGTGGCTGCTTTTTCCACAATCCAAGTTCACTTCTGTGGAGGTGAAAGGAAAAGCCCCCCCCCCCCCCCCCCCCCCATTTCTCTTGCGGTTCTTCACAGGCTGGATGAATGAACAAATTGTCTAAGGTGTGATTAGTAAGAGAAAAGCCTAAATTTAATAACATACTTATGGATGGTGGTAAATTCTGAGGTTGCTGGCGCAGACTCATGATTTATATCCTGAGCTGTGATGTGGAGGTCTCAGGGGACAGAGGAGGGTATTGCCACATGGCAAGGAGGAATGACTCATTGTTACTTTGAAAGTAAAGATGAATAACTCCCCTTCCTACTTTCTTCTAGTGAATAGGGACAAAAGACCATTTCTGGATTAGGAGAAGGGTGGAGGCCCAGGGGCTAGTAGGTGACTTCTTTGATTAAGGGAAGAACAAAAGATTTAGAAGAACAGGAGATTCTCCTTTGCCATGGGGCTGTCCTCTATTGGCCTTGGTTCCTGATGTCAGAGTGGGGCATGAACAGGGGATCAATTTGGACGGACTTGGGGTGTTCTGTTTAGGTCCCCTTACCTGCCACAAGGAGGACTTAACTACTAGGCTCTGTCTTATGTGTGACTCACTTGACCTTGCCTCTAACTGACAAGACCATGGAATTTAGCATGATTCTTGGGATTATTTTCACTTCAGAGTGTAATGTTTACTGACATGGAATTTCTAAGTGGGAAGGCCCAAGTTCTTCCTGCTCAGTAGGAAGAATTAGAATTAGACATTTCTGCGTCTAGTTTCCTCCATGTTGGGTGACTTGAGTTTCCAGTGAAGGATAATCTAAGGTATGTAGGGCAGAGCAGGTGGAGGTTCTGTGGGCAACTGCTCCCCAATAAAGTGTGGGGAAGCTCCGGGCTATGCCATTCTATCCTTCTCCAAAGTCAGCCAAAGGATTTTAAGAAATTCCATCTTCACTGAAAACATAGAAATGCGAGAGAACTTTTGTAAAATTTTATTGAATATATAGTATCATAATATTATGTAGGTTTAAGGTAGTAATCATCATACATCAACATTTGTATATAATACATTAAGTTCACCATCAACTTGCCAATTCTATCTTTTACCATATCATTGATCCTTTTATAAGATTTGCCCACCTCCTTCTGGGAACCACTGACTTGATTCTATACACTAAACATGGATTTTTGTCAGATTTGGTTCATTTGTTTGGTTTCTCTATATACCATACATGAGTGAAACTGTACAGTGTTTGTCTTTCTCCTTCTGACTTACTTCACTGAACAAAATTCCTTCTAGATCCATCCTTGTGTGGCAAATGGAAGGGTTTCATCTTTTTTATAGCTGAGTAGTATTCCATTGCATATATATAGGCCACATCTTCTTTACCCACTCATCTGTTGATGGGGATGAGCGGTTCTTTGAGGTAATGAGTGCATTTGCTCATTTAATCCTAAGAGAAACCCTACGGCGTAGGTATTATTATTATAATTTTTCAGACAGAGAAACAGAGTTACAGAAAAATGAAATTAGGTGTCCAAATCTGAATGTAAGGGATGCAACCGTGAACCCATGCTGTCTGAACCTTGAGTTGATATTCTCGCCCACGAGGCCTTTCTGCTTCCTGATCTATTTGAGCTGAGCTTTCTTACCTGAAAAAATGATGACATTACTGGAGAAATCTCTAAAATGCCCTTTCTACCTTAAAATGCTTTAATATGCTGTTAGGTTTCTTGTAGAAATATCTGAATGTGTGAAATATTTTAACCTCCTTAAGCAAGGCATAATATGGAACAGTATTATATACAGTTTAAATCCTTATTCTGATGAGAAATAATAGGTAATTTCAGCCCAATTCTCTTTTCAATGTGGAAAACTTAGCAGTTTAAAAAGGAAATGGCAGATGGAATTTTACCAATGTGTCCAAGAAGGAAATATGATTTCACATGCATATTATATGCAAGTTTATGAATGTGGTCATCGTGTCTGGAACCGAGGGAGGAAACTATGATGAAAATCAGTGAGGTAAAATATCAAAATAAAACACTGCATGACAACTCCTAATGGGGAGCAATGCTGGCGCCGCTAATAAAACCACTTGGGAGCGTTAACCTGATACATAAGTGGTTGAAGGGTTCTGAATTTCCCTGACGATATTCATATATCACATAATGAATGCGAGCTGGTAATAATTCAAGAAGCGACATGTTTAGCCTGCCACTGATGAGAAGATGGAATTGTGATCGTGGACTGTAAATGGGGACATTTTATTTTGTGTCAGAATTAAGTAGCCCTTGTTTATAATTCTTAAACACTTGTTTGGAGTAAAGATTTAGTATTGTAATCTCCACTGAGGATGGAATGTGTCATTTAAGTAACAAACTCATCTTTGTATATTTGAAAGGGTGGAGGCTTCCCAACATGTTTCCAACCAAACAGTATCTTCCTGGCAGCGGAGAATTTACTCCACATTTAAATATATTCTGGACACTTTGGAAAATATTATATGTGTATTGTATATATACATATATATTTAATAAAGATCAGGCAGGGATGAAAGCGAGCGGCAGGCAGACAGGAAGAGAGAGGAGGAAGAAGCATTTTATTTATCTTTTATTTAGTTGTTCATGTTGCTTGCTCCCCCTGGCTTGTGCGGCAAACTCTGGCCCTTGAGATGCATGTGGCCTGCGCTGCTGGTGAGCATAACCGCTAGGCCACAGGTGTACCCAGAATAGTATTTTTGACAGAAGATTAAAAAACAAAACAACCCAAAAAACACCTTGAATTAATAAGCTTCTAAAAATGGTTTCAAAGCAGTAGGAGTTCTAATCATGTAATGAATAGTTCAAATAACTTCAGTTATATCAAATTAGTTCAGTAGCTGATAAGTGTCAAATATCTTTATTCACTGAAGTAAATTTAAATTCTAGCTGATGACCTTTCTTCTCCTCTAAAGAAAATTCAAAAGAACGGCAGTGCCTTTACCAGTGAAATAATATCTTTGCGATGCACCCTGGTGACCTAGATGTTTACTTCACCAGGCGTAGTCCACACCCCTCTCAAGGACCCAGCACCGCCTGGAAGCAAATGAGCAGCTAAACAAAATAAATGAAATTCTTCTCCCTCCTCTCTCTTCTGCCTGCCTGCCTGCTCACCTTCCTGCCTGCTTGCACCTTTAAAAAACAAAACAAAACACAAACAAAACTTTGATGAATGTGGCTTTTAAAGAAATTACATTCCCTTTCTTTAGAAGTTGCTTGGGTGTTTAGCAGCGCTATTTATAAAATTCTTCTGCTGACATCTCAGGGGCTCTTTTGAAAGAATTGTTGTTTATTTGCCGGTGGGCTGGGGGATGCTGGTGGTTTACAAAAAGATTTTATTTGCCTGCTGAAATGTCCCAAATACTTTGCTCTTTCCAGAATATGTGCATTTTAACACACTTGATATTCTTTCTTGAAAAATTGTGGCATGAGTGGCATCTTAAGATTCTTGATAGTCAAATCATAAGACTGACTTCTTAATGGTGCAATTTATCACTATATCTTCTTATAAGTTGCTTCTAATAATGTATTTCTGGCCTAACATCTCAGGATAGAGGAAAAGAATGACTAAGAGCTAACATATTGAAAAGGTGAGTGAGAAATGCCACGTACTTTGGGACAATAATGTCTCCAAACGTGTAACATAAACTAAGACGACATTATTTGACTCCGAATACATTATTTTAATAACTTGTCACGAACAATAAGTAGTGACTATGAATGTATAAATGAGTTAACATGTGTTTGAAAATCTCTAATTAAATACACAGAGTATAACAATTATGGAGACACCAGGAAAGGGATGGCTTTCTGGCTAATCATTTGCAGAACAGTGACTTGGACCTCTTATGAAATATTCTCTTGTGATTGTCCACCTATAAATAGCTGGCTTGGCCTGATGGCTTCTAATCAGTGAATAATGATTGCTGACTGGGCCTCCGTTATCGACCGCAACCACAATAGTATTTATGGGGCATTTAATCCTCATAACAACCCAGTGAAGTAAAGGATTATAATTAACTTCATTTTACTCACAAGCAAAGCAACACTCAGAGAGTAGGGCCTTTGCCAAAGATCATCAAGGAGGCAGATAGAGCTGATATTTATTGCGCTCTGGTTATGTTCTTGGCACTGTGCTGAGAACTAAACAGAAGAGAACACAGGCTGTTCTCTCAGTGCATTTATAGTTTTCTGCGGGAGACAGATGAATTCCTAGGCAACTACAATATCCAGGGCTAAGCGTTAATACAGAAGTTTCCCTCATTTTGATGGTTCCACTTGATTTTTTTGATTTTGTGATGGTGCTAATTCAGTGTTCTGAGCATGTTTAAGATGCTCTGTGGGTTATCAAAAATGCGTAAAGTGTATTTTTGACGGGATATTTTCAACATGTGCAGGTTTTATCAGAATATAGCCTCATCATAAATTGAGAGAGATCTGTACAGCAGATCCTCGAGTAATGTCTGTTTGTTCAACATCATTTCATTATAACATCTTGATGAGGAAAGTATATTGGATTCCCTGTCAGGGAATGTCTCTGTAGAGTTTGCGCATCATTCTCCCCGCTGTGTGGGCTTTCTTCAGGTTCTCCAGGTTCCTCCTGTCTCCCAAAGGTGAGGTGAGCCAGTTCGGTTCATTGTAGTAGCTCTGTTATCCCAGTGTGTGTGTGTGTGTGTGTGTGTGTGTGTGTGTGTGTAAGTGAATGAGTGTGAGTGTAAGTGAATGGGTGTGAGCGTAAGTGAATGGGTGTGAGTGTGTAAGTGAATGAGTGTGTGAGTGCAAGGGAATGAGTGTGAGTGTGTGAGTGCAAGTGAATGAGTGTGAGTGTGTGAGTGCAAGTGAATGAGTGTGAGTGTGTAAGTGAATGAGTGTGTGAGTGTAAGTGACTAAGAGTGTGTGTGTGTGCGTGGGAGAGAGAGAGAGAGAGAGAGAGAGAGAGAGAGAGAGAGAGAGAGAGAGAGAGATTGGGTAGGCTTTGGTTACCTGTGACCCTGAACTGAAATAAGAGAATTAGAAAATGAATGAGTGACTACAAATGATTGCTTAGTATTAAAAATGCTGGGGTCTTCCTTTAGAAGTTTGGTAATATTTTTGTGACCAGAAATACATGGTAGGAACTTAACTCTCTTTATATTAACTAGTCGATGGCAAAATTGGTTTTGTTACATGTCATTTTTATTAATGTCGTAATTTCCAAGAATCTATCAATAGTTGAGAGAGAACTTACTGCAGAAGATACCATGAGACACAGAACATATTCCAGGGTGTGAGAGAAGACTTGTGCAGGCAGAAAGTACAGAGGACGGTAGACAAGTTCCTTTTTTTCAGTGTGTACCTTGCTAATACTGTGTTCGTCTTTTTTTTTTTTTTTCTTTGCTTTGCACCTCTGCCCCCGAGTCTTGAACCCAGGTCCTTAGGCTTTTCCATGGTCCTCACGCCAGTGTCTTAGCTGCCAGAGCCACAAGGGCGCGTCCTTCATCTCCTTTCTTTCAGCCCTATAAGACTTCAGTTTTCTGCAGCCTTGTGATAGTGCGTCATGACGCCACACGGAAACTAACCCCCCTTTTGCGTATGTAATGCCAGACTAGATCTTATGTTTATTTTCAGGGCTGTGTTTCGGACGGTACATATCTATTGTGCCAAAGAAAATATATACTTTAGGAAAACACTGAATAGTTTTCTCCATACAGGAATCCGTAGCCAGTTGTTTATAAGATCAGGTTACTATTTATAAATTCTCCATTTTAATATCAGTGTTCTAGCTGCTGAAAAGTGTTTTGTCATTTGGAAATGTTTTAACATTTAGAAGTTCAGCATTACATGTACTTTCCGTCACGTGGAACCATTACATGAATGTACAGCATGGGCAGAGCCATCTGTGTATCTGACAAGATTTAAGAATGAAATGCATGACATATTTAGTCAGTCATTAAAGCTCTAAGTAGTGGGAACAAAGTGCCAGGGTATTGTCTGTCCAAATTCTCTTTCCTGGGAGCTACTCCTTCCCTTTAAGGTCGGGTGGTTGTCATAGGTGCCACCATATTTAAAACAAGACCGTTGATTAGTTCAGGGTGAGAAGAACCAAACTAGCATAATCGTATGATCCCACTACGTGGCTAGTTTGTCTAGTCTGTTTCTGTCCCTACTGGGTGGATTGCAGTTCAATTCTGGCATGAACCACCTGGAGTTAAGGCCAGATTTTACAGGTTAAGAGCTCAGTTCTCCATAAGACTCCCTTACCTTACACATTTCCTGCAACTGGGGTCCCCAAACACCCACACTGCTGAATGTCTGGGAGGATCTCAAATGCCGAGCTTCCAGGCTTTCTCCACATGGAATCAGGATATATTATGCTGTTGGCACATCCATGTGTTCACCAAATAGGAAGAGCTTTGGTGTTCAGAGTTTATTTTGGGGTTTCAGGAAGTAGGCATGATTGATGAAAGTATCAACCATGTGATTGTATTCAGTCTCATCTCCCATTCTCCCTGAAGGTGAGTAGATGAAAGATGGATCTCTGTAGTCACATGCCTGGTTTTTCTTGTCACAAGTCTCCATCCTAACTAGGGGCCCACCCTGAGTCATTTCATTAACATAACAAAGACACCTTTATCATTCAGGAAATTCCAGTGGTTTTTGAAGCTTTGTGCCAGCAATCAGAAACAAAACCCAGATGTGTTGCTTATTATATTGCAGTGTTCATCTTTGGGAATGCTCTTACTGGGACAGAGTAAGAGAATTCACTCTCTGTAGGTCTTTGTACTGTGCATGGGACTGTTGGCTGCCATGTTTCTCTTCAGAAAAGCAGAAGCCAATGTGTAAGAGACAAAGATAAATGAAGCAGGTGTACAGAGAAGAGAAGAGAGGAATGGGGAAAGAGAGAGAGCCTTTAAAGATTTGGGTCCCTTTTCCAATGTTTTCTTACACTTGGTATCTGTGAGATTTTACATTCTCTTTACTCAGGATCTTCACCCTCTTCTGACTTCATCCAACTGCATCTGAGTTTCTCAAGCTCCTAAGTAACTTCCACTGCTACAGGAAGCAACTAAACATTTGTATGGAAATGAAAGTATTATATGTATTTAACGTTAAGCTATGCATAGGCATTATATCTACTTATTAGAGACTGGACAGAAGATCATTTGCTGCTTTGTACAAATGATCTTGTTACTCTTCAAGATGAGTTGATGTCAGTGTTTGGGGAATGTTGTCAACCCATTGTCAATGTTTCCTTCCACATTCTGACACAAATCTCTGACAGTCTCAGTCTTTGTAAGGTCCTCCTGTAGCCACGGCTTCAATCAAGTTGGAACCAGCACTCAACTTTGGGCTGTGCTCTTGTCCTCCTGTAGTCTGCCACTGGGGGCAGCTTCACAGTGAGCGTGTGTCATGGCCGCAGCTCGGCTTCCTCCTGCTGACTTCCTGGGAAATATACAAATTCCTTCAGGGGTCCCACATTGTGACTTGGAACCTCAAATTTGGAAAAATATTTAAGCACTTAGCAATTCCAGCTTATGTATTATTTGATTCTGGGCTTTGCACTTTCCCCTGCAGGGCCCATGAGAGTATTATCAGTGTATGGAACATACTTGCCCATAGGCTTTGCATGTGCTGGTCTCTCTGCCTGCAGCACTTGTTCTGAGCTATCCGCATGGCTTACTACCTTAGTACGCACCAACATGTCATATATTGTTCAAGGGCGATTGTGCTTGTGTAGCCCTGACTCCTGTGTCTAAATGTTTCCCTCTACTCATGACTCGCTGTCCCTTTATCCTGTTTATTTTACATTTTAGTATTTACTCAACATTTGACACATTGAACATTTATCTTTCCACTTGCTTTTTGTTTATCTGCTATTTTAGAATACAAATTATATGAAAGAGGAACTTTGTCTATTTTGCCTATTGGTTTATTCCAACAACCAGAAGAATGCCAAGGGGCAAAGATTTCTCTTGAATAGTAAGATAAATAAAGATGTGCTTCTAGTGCTCATCACCTTTTGAGCACCTGTCCCACATTTGGGAAAGCTTCTCACTTTGTGAATCTTGTCACTAACCCAAGAAGGCAGGTCAGACACTTGATTTCCAATCCTTCCTTGCAGTGGAGATACCAGCTGGATGCACCAAACGGTACTGTGGATCAGAAGACTGTATCTCTGGAGATGTGTATCAGGAGGGACCCGTGTGTGTATGTGTGTGTGTGTGTGTGTGTGTATACATGCAGGTTGTGTAAAGGCAATAGTTTTGGATGTTCTCGTGGTCAGTAGCCAGTATCAGTCGTGTGAGCTAGAGCTTCTATGCTTAGAGTGTTGACAATGGATTTTCTTTGGAACTATCTCTATGTATTTGGGGATTGTACTTGGCCACACAACCTCCAGGTTTTACTCTCTTCTCTTCCCCCAGAGTTGTGAGCTATGTCAGTTACTTAAAAAAAAAAAAAAAATCCTTTTCTATTTAAATTAGTGTTTAAGAGAGTTCTGTTGTCTGCAACTGAGAATCCTAATTGATTCACAGCTGGCTTGAATCTGGTTAATATATCTACCATTTTCTATAGTCGTAAGAAGCAATTTAGTAGCTTATAAACTAAAGCACACCTTTGTGGGACTCAGTCTGGTCAAGCTATTATAGTTATGTATATATTTAAATAGTTACATAAAAGTATTTCTTTAAGTGACATTTTACAAGAAGGTGGGCTCTCAATATGGAAAACAGATCAACTTGAAAGGGTGGTAGATGTCAGAATATTTAACCTTTCTTCCCACACAGTGTCTGAGGTCCCTCCTTGAGTCTGTGAGGCCACACAGGACATGAGAAATCACTGTCAGTTTGCCTACCTGACTGACTATATGAGACAGTATGAAAGACACACATTTCATTATGAGGGAACAGTAACCCGAGCCAGGATCTCTCCACTCCAGTCCAGAGTTTTTGTATTGCACTACACTGCAGCCTCAAAATAATAATATGAAAAGGTAATCATCTTTTCTAAAGTTTTCTCCTGGTCATAGTTTGAGTAGTAAAAGCAATAGTCTATTAAAATTGCAGTTCTAAAAATGAACAGTTTTAACACCCTCAATTCAAAAATTATTTTCATGGTGTATTTGAGAGTGCTTTAAAGCTAGAACTCTGTGTGATTTTTAACTTAATAGTGGACATAATCCAATAAACCTTATCCTTGCGATAAAACCGTTTCAAGATTTCTTACCAGTTTTTGGTAATCTGAGTGCTATACTCTTTAAGTTCAAGTGCACTGGAAAAAATAGGTCAAAATCTTGTTAACACATATATGAAGCTGATCTAGCTATATGCATCCTTTGGAAGCCTAATAAGATCAAGTCAATGAGACAGATATGTGTTCCTATCTTGGCTTAGTGTGTACATGTGCGCACGTGTGTTTTCTATGGCAATAAAGATGTAGACAAACCCTTCAATTAGTGATAGAGTCCCTTCATTTATCAGGCAAATTTAATTAGCTCACTAGCAAGTCGAGAATCCACTTGAGGTTGACCTCAATTTTCTGAGCCTAAAAGGGCAAACCATTATGTAGAAAATGTGATTAAGTTCCCAGTTATCTCAGTCACAATTCGAGACATTCGCAATTTTAGTTGCTGTGATCACCTTTCTGACTTTAACCAAAAGTTAAAGTCCCCCCTCTTGGCAACAACTTTGATTTTTCTCTTTTATTCCTCTTTTGCAAATGATAATAATTGGTATCTGGTGATTTGGAAGGCTGTTTTCACAACTCAGCTCCCAAGGGGATATAATTTCCTATTAAATGACTGTCCACGCCAGTGCCACAAAACAACCCCTCCCTTCTATCACGATCTGTTCCTGACTATTCCCTTCATACGCATTTACAAGGTTTTTAAGCTGTGCCTTATTTGAGATTCATTACTTAACAACATTTTTTGGTGGAGGAGGGAAGCATGGGGCTAGAGGAGATGGAAGAATAGAAGAATTGAATAGAAGAATTTATCATCAAGCGAATGTGTATTTTACTTAGTTCCAAAAAAAAGAAATGAGGAGCTCATTAGGGATTGAGAATTTCATGACTGATGTGGCATGAACGTTGCTGTTGGTGTGAGGATCAGAGGAATCCTATACATGACAAAATGGGCATATCTGGCCTTTAGAACTGCTTTTGTACTCACTGCTTTTGTACTCAGTGGCAAGTAGACCATCTCTCAGGCTCTACTCAGATTTCTCCTCTTTGCAAAGGCCAAGTTTACTTGTTTTTTTTTAATTTACAAATGAGATCTAATAGGAAATAACTGATAGAATGAAGTCTTTCCCAAGAGGCTTCTCCATTTTCAGTATTTCTTGGATTCATAATTTTCACATCTAAGACCAAATAACCAAAGCACTAAACGATGACAGTAGGTGCTAGGATGTTTGTATTGAATCAGTTAACTATGAGTCTTATTCTGGGTCACAACTCATCTTTTTGTTCTTTATTACTTCAACTACAAGCTGGTTGCTACTCTATAAAATTTTCATATTTGTATGTCCTAAGGCTGTACGTGCTATCTTTTTCCCACATACATTCATTGATGCCTTAACCTGTGCTAGGTACTAAACCGCTACTGTGCAATGGGACTCCCATCCTTAGCCAAGTGTATTTGAATATGACCTATAGAGGGGTTGGTGTCCTGCCATGAATGAGAAATATGCTTTTAAAAATGTGACCTAACCCTAATCCTGACTCATTTTTCAAGGTCAAACAAGTTGCTTGATCTCTTGGCATTCGTGTGTGCAGTGTTTATGGAAGCAGCCGCCTCAGATGAGGGTAGAGGGCCCCTGTTCTGGGCCTACCCTTCAGAGGACGCTGTATAGCATACGCACCATTTGCTTCAATGAAATGCTCCTCCAGTTTTCTTGCCTTGTATCTGTGAAACAAAAGGCTCCAGTGTCCTAATGCCACGAAGATTTGTAGATTGGACCACTGCCAATGTCCGAGACAGACACTACCTTGCAAATGTGGGGTAAAAATACTTTTGTAAAAGGAAAAAAATTGCCAAAACCTTTCTATCGGATAATAGTTTCTTGAATAGTAAAGTATTCCTTTCCTGGTAGTACTGAGTGTTTGTATTCCTTCTTTTCCCTGTTGCTATGACCTGAATTGTGTCTCTCAAAATACTTACATTGAAGCCCTAACCTACAATGTGACTTCTTTTGGAGGCAGGGCCTGTATGGTGGTGATTAAGGTTAAATCAAGAAAAACTCTGATCTGATATGGCTAGAATCCTTTCTCTCCGTCTTTCCTCCTCTCCCTTCCCCTCCCCTCTCCTCCCCTCCTCACGCCCTCCCCTTTCTACCTGTGCTCAGAGGAAAGACATATGAAGGTTACAGCAAGAAAGGGGAGACATTACCAAAACTCATATCTGCCTGACCTTCATCTGGAACTTCCAGTCTCCAGAACTCTGAGAAAGAAATTTGCTTATTTAAACCACCAACCTATGTCTTTTGTTACAGGAGTTCCAGCAGACCAATACACTTATGTTCTAATTCCTGGCTAATAAGGATTGAGTTCTACAAGTGACTGGCATCAAGAAGCTTTATTTCAAGAGTTTGATTCATTGGCCAAGGTGGCTGTGCGCCAAATTCCCTCTGAGGCCAGACAAAGGAAGGAAGGGTCTGTAGGTTTTCAAGTGAAAAGGGAGATGCCTGGGTGGCGTTTACAGGTCTCTGACATCTAGAGCATTCAGGGAAAAGGGTAAAGAGTTCCAGAAGTTGGGGTTCATGTGCAGTTTGGGTCAGTGTCAGCCTCTGTGACTACTTCGGAGCAGGGCAGGTTCCAATGGTCATGTTTCTGTGGCTGTGTTGATTTTTTCCTCTCATCGGACAGTTCTCAGATGATCATGTGAAGAATTATTCCCTGTTAAGCAACCATATCTGGGCCATGGATGTGTTTAATTGATGGGAATCAAACAGAGCTGGGAGATGGAGGAATCGCTCCGTGTTAGAAACAGAGCGGGGCTATGACTGTTTCATGGACTGACCTCAGGCCAGGTGACAGAGAGAGAGTTAGAAAATAGTGAGCTATGTGCAAAATTGTGTGTGGCACCTGAAGAGATTTTGTAATGTTAAATACTTTCTATGACTTAAAATAGTCTAGTTCATCGGAGGTATATGGAAAAAGCAAGCAAACAAATTAACTAAACTGAACAAAATAGGCTTTTAATCTATAAAATAAAGTAGTAGACAAGAAAGGAAGGAAGAGGGGGCAGGCAGATGGGGTAGAAAGCATCAATTGTATGGGCAAGGAAGACTGGGCAGTGTGAACTTAATGTCTTTTATATGGAGGTCGATTTACCACGATGCCTCTATCACCTTACACAGTATCTTTGTTTACTTATTTATTCATGGTGAGAGCTCTTAATCTCTACTCTGTGAGCAAATATGCGATGCAGTATTAACTATACCATATTAACTATTATCATCATGCTGACCATTAGATCCTCAGAACTTTTTTCGTCTGATAACCCAAAGTCTGTACTTTTTGACCAACGATGAGCCATTTTCTCCACACTCCAGCGTCATTCTATTCTGTGTTTCTATGAGTCTGACCTTTATTTATTTATTATTTTTATCTTGTATATATGTGACACCATGCAGTATTTGTCTTTCTCTTGATATTATTTTTTATATTAGCAACTAGTACAAATGCTGGTTTTATTTCAACTGCTTTTGTTTTTTTTTCTTTTGGTCTTTGTGTCTTGAAATTAATTTTATTGCAGGACATGGCATCATAACATTATCTAATGTAAGACATGATTCATTGTAAATCCATGTCTGTCTATAATACATTAAGTTCACCACCATTGTTCAGTTCTCTCTTCAGCATTCAATTAATTTTATTTGTATAAAAGTATCTAAAGTGAGGTAGTGATGGTTTTCAAAAATTAAAATTTGAGTTTTATGTATCTTTTGTTTGAAATTTTGGCACCTGATTATAATTTTACTTTGCCTTTTAAATTTAGTATATTCTTTTGAACTTTTTAAAGGGAAAAAAAGAAGCATGAAAAATAGTTTTGGACAATGTATACTTGGAAATTAATTTTCACTTGGAAATATTGTTTTATTTTGTAATGCTTTATATCAGGAGTCAGCAAACTATGACCTGTAGGTCAAATCCAGTTGACCATTTGCTTTTACATTTAGTTTTATTGGTATACATCAATGACTCTATTTTGTATATTGTCCATGGCTGTTTTCATACTATAACATCAGAGATGAGTCACTGCTACAGATATTGTGTGACCTGCAAAGTCATAAATAATGACTTACTGATCCTTTACAGATGAGGTTTCCTGATTCCTGCTTAAATGACTGAGAATATTCACAATTGGAGTCATCATATAAAAATGTACTTTAGAATTAAAAAGCTAAAAACAATAAGAAATAAAAACTTTTCAAATTAGTCCTTCGAACTTCAATAACACGGTGCAGGGAAGGTAAGCAGACTTAAGGTGAGAGATAGCATGCTAAGGTGTAATAACATGGTCTTCATACACTTTTTAACTGGGGATTTATTTGGTTTTTATTTAAAGAAGGCAGTGAAAATGGGCAAAAAAAATGAGCCTGTCAAATCTACAAGTGGAGCTGCTCAGAAAAAACTTCTGCAATGTCAGATTCTCACTAAATGCAACCCTAACCATGGATTGAAACAATGAAAATGAAAGAAATGATTCATATCAAATTCCTGATTCAGAGACAGCAACTATATCTGGGCTGCTTGTGAGAAGTTTAAGAAAACGACATGAATAAGATCTGCAAAGTGGATAAGTAAGTTAAAACCTCTGGAACTTTACTCTGTTTATTGGATGACGATTCTGGAAAAGGGCTGTCATATCCTGACACAAATGAGAATGTTTCTTGCAAAGCACAATCTGATTCAAATCAATGATCAGAATTTTCCATTGGGTAAACATGGCAGACAATTTATATTTCATTTTTTATAGACTTCAGTTTTTTATAAGCACTTTTAGGTTCATAGCCAATTGAACAGAAGGTATGCAGATTTCCCATATACCTCCAGCCCCTCACATCTGAATAGTCTCCCTCTTATCAGCCTCTTTCTCCAGAGTAGTGCCTTTGTTACAGTTGTTGAATTTACGTTGACACATCACTATTGACTGGAAGGTAGTTTGTATTAGAGTTCCTTGTTGGTGGTGTACATTTTATGAGTTAGGTCAGGGGTGGGATGATATGTACCTATCATTATAGAGTCATACAGAGTAGTTTTACTATAGTAACTTCCCCTCTGGGCTCCATATATTCAATTTTGATTCTAAATTCCTTTAAATGGAAAGAAGCTAACTCTAAGTTTAAACACCACGTATCTTGGTACCATTGTTATTACATATTTCTCAACCTAGTTCCTAATTGGCTTTGACCAATGAAGGTATTTGTTAGTGGCGATACATTCTGGAATAAAATAACTTAACATGTCAGACGTACAAAAACTCAGCAAATACTGAACAGCAAAACACAAAAACAAAAGACAATAAACGGCAATATTTTTCAGCAAAGATGTAATATGGAACAGAACACAGAACATATTCTAATGTTCTTAAAAGAAATTAAAGGTGATTGTATGTGTCCAATGTTTTGAAAAGCACAATGAAGCTTATGGCAGGACTAATATTTATTTTCAGTTTTATTGAAACGTAAGACAAAATTATCAATTATTTAAAGTAGAGATTTAATATCTATGTACATTGTGAAGGGATTTATCTCATTTAGTTAGCACACACGTTATCACACACACTTGAGGACATTTAAGTTCTACTTTGAAATGATTTCCAGATTGGTTAATAAAATGGGTTGGCATATAATATGACTATAAATAATAAAACTACAATTGTCTTATGTAGAGGAAATGGATGAGAAAGTGGGAGAAGAAAACAATAAAAAAATCTATTACTCAGTTTAACTGGGTTTCAAAAGTTATGCTGACAAGTTTCTCAAATAAAAATGAAGTTGTATTTTTCAGTGCAAAATGAATTTAAATTCAAATGTGTATCATCCATGTTAACGTGTTATTCATGTTAGCAAAAGATAATGACCAACAACAACACAAAAAAAGATATTCCTGACCGTTTTACTTTTAAAAGGACTGAAAAACTTGGAAGACAAAACTTCGGAGAAAATTATTCTTTGAAATGGCAGAAAACTACAAGTTAAATATGTAACAAATGTGGCGTTTCATTATACTAGAAAGAAATGAAAACGAGAAATTAAAATACTTTCTGAATATGCAGAAAAAAGCATTCATGTACAAATATGTCTAAAGCAAATTTCTATGAATATTATTTTCTGGCCATTAGATAGTAGAGTTCGGTCTCAATTGAAGAGTGGAACAAATTGACCAATTAACTGCTATTTTTAGTGTTCTTGCGAATATCTCAGTGTTGACAATTTTCCAAGAAGAACCAAAGATGTACTCTGTGGCTCTAGGTACTGCTTTAAATACTTTGAAAGTCTGATAACAGTGATAGAGATTTGTCTTGTAATAAACTATTTTATGATAGTTTGTGATAATAATTTATTGCCAGCCTCCCTATATAATGTCTGAACATGATTTGTTAACTTTGTATTCATTTTTTAACCTTATTGCTTTTATTTTTCAGTTGGCAGTTCTAGTGGTTACTGTCTGCAGAAATGTTTCTCCAAATTAGTGCATAAAAAACTATGTAAGAACTACAAAGACTGAAGAAAGTTGATCTACTTTCTAACCATGTGGAAACTTCGATTATAGAAACATCGATTGGCAGAATCGATTGGCAGATGAGCTAAATATATCATTTTTTTAAATGAATTATTCTATTTCTGTGTTTCGTTATTCACCCAAACATTGCTGTTTTACCAGTAGAACTCTCAGTTATACACAAAATAATTTTTCTTAAATTCTTACATTTCTTAAACTCAGGTTTCTTTAAGACTTTGCTAACTTTCAGTCATATACAAACTCTGGCTTTTCACATATTTTAAATGTTGTTAGGAAGAGACATTTGTTAAGGTAGGCAAATAGAAAGTAGCAAATACTTAATTTAACAGCATGTTACCCTGTAAAACTTAAATATTTAGGCATGCAGTATGGGTGTCTCTATTTTCTGGTTCCCAGGGCTCAGAGCTGAGGCATCCAATCAGCCTCATCTTCTTCGTGGGTTATTCTGAGGAGACAAGGATGTTGACAATAGACAAAATGACAGACTTCTGTCTCACTTAATCATCTCTCCATCGTTGCTACATTTCAAATGAATCTTTAGTCTCTGTTCCTGCGAAGTGGAGCTGTTCCACGCTAGTAATTATCTTCCCAACTTGATGCCTCCGGCTTTCTTGGCATAAAAAAGAAATTTTGGTTTTGAATGAACCCACCAAAAGAGGCTGTCTCGGTTGGAAATTCAAAGAAATTTGCTTCTGGAATTTTCCTATAGACTTCCAAGAAGGACACACGTCTTCCCACCTTGGAGACGCAACAGTCTGTCACGATCCAGACCACTGAACATTTAGTGATGGATTGTAAAGAAGCTGATACTATTATATTTAAGCAGTCATTACATATCTTATATGCCAACATTGTTAAAAATAACAAAGCACTTGAATAAGGGAAACCGAATCATTTTTTAAAAACGTGATTAATTCTGGGAGCTTGGAACTTTTCAGGACATGCGGTAGATGGTATTCCATGGGAACTTTCTCAGCATGTGTCCAGCGATGTAAATAAAAAGTTAAAATACAGCTTACACTCTTCCTGGCATTCATTAGCATAGCAAGAAAGCAGGAACTAACCACATTTTACATAAAAAGACTTGAGAAATCTGTGTCTGCTTACATTAGCATTATTCAGTCTGCGGGTGCCAACGAGAGTTATAGAAACGATTTATTTATAGACCTATCATCAAAATGTGTTCTTCATTAATTCACATTTTTCTCAGCCTCGTGTTACTTCTTGAACCCATCCAGGTGGTTTGAAAGCACTCAGGGTAATTTAAAACTGGGCAAATTCATTCTCACCCTGTTTTTCAGTGCTGAAGAATAATCGTGTGGAAATATCCTTAGTGCTCATTTGATATTTTGTCAGTTTGTTTGCTTTTCATTACCCAGAAGACTACCACAGACCTGCATGTGGCTGTACCTTTGTAAATGAAAATTTAACTTGGAAAGTTAAAATCCACATTGGGAAGGAAAGAAACCTTGGTTGTCTTGCCAAAGATATTTAGAAATCGATTTCTCACAAGATTAAAGCTGAAATCCAAAAAGTGAGGGCAGTATATTCCAACAATATAGCTCAGTGAAACTTGCTTGTAAGGACCATGTTCCTCTATATGACATTCATTAAAATAGAAAAGGCCTCATCTAAAGGCTTGTAAAGTGACTTTTCCTCCTTATAATATTTTCCTTGTATGTAATGTTCAAAAAGTGTTGCCCCTGGAAAACATTACAAAGGATTTTCCTTGTAGATCTGTGCTTGCTGTTAAATTTATTTTGGGTTGTCCTGGTTAGTTAGCATTTATAGCTCTTCACAGATTCAATCAATATATATTTTTAAAAAAGGCCCACTGATTGCCTTTTCTACTATTAATAGGAAGCAGCAGGAGAAAGTTTGCAATTCCTGGCTGAAGCATATAGTTGGTTTCTGATACAACTCAGTCACCTCCTTCCATTTCCCCCTGCCCAGGAAAATGTATCACCTGTGCTGTTATCTGCAACTGATGGAATGTTTGGAAATGTCTCACCAGGAGAAAATCTTGTTTGCAAGTTAAAATGACCCTCTCCTTTCTGGAGAGTGACTTTATCTATATGTGGTGTTTCTAAATGGTATTATGTAGGCAACGTCTCATTAAAAAGAAGGGAACGTATTTGTGCTATTCTGGCAGAGTTGGGCAGTATTCACTTTTCTCTGACCTAGCAAATGCTTTGATTAGATGATGAAGACATTTTTCTAGCTCACCATAGGGCTTTGACATTTCTAGTAATAGACTTCAAGTATATAATCTATAGGTGTGTGTGTGTGTAAAGACATGTGTGCAGAGATAATTTGCCCTCCATTGTATTCGTGTGTGGTTAATTTGAAGCAAATGTTAATTCAGAATTGCCTTCTCATTCATTTGCTATCTAGCCTGGATAATTAAGATGTGCCATAAAACAATTTCTAAAAGCATCATGACCTAGTTTGAAGTCATGTATAATAAAAGTGTGAGGCCTGGAGTGTTTGTGGACAATGCAAAGGTCTGTGTTTTTGTTTTGGTCGTTTGGGTTTTATAGGAGAGGGTGAGAAATCCGAGGTGTAATAAAGGCGACTTTGAGTTTCTCCTCCCTGAAAAATGTAGGTTAATGGCACCTTTTGTATATTGTGTATGTACTGTGTGTGAAGGGTATTCTGAGCTGGTGGGTGAGGTATAATCACTGCTATTTGTTCAGAAACATTGGGTGGCAGAGACAAAGTCCCACTATTATTCATTATTATCATCTCTGATAATGTGTCAGGGGCCAGTGGTAAAGTGGATGGAATGAGGATAGCTTGGAAAGTGCAGGAAACCCTTGGAAGGTCCTTTCATTCCAGTCCAGATACACAGTTTTCCGTGTAGTGAGTTTATACCTTTATTCAGAGTCTCAGTCTCCTCCAGCACCGTAGTGTCAACATCCTGTGTTTCGGAGGAAGGACTTTCTGTATAATTTTCCAAATGATCTGAGAGTAGAAGAAACAGTTTCACAGGCTGTTTCACTTTGTGGAAATATCAATTCTTTAGAGTTTATGGAGCATAGAAAAGGACGGAAGGGATGCGCCTCCCTTAGAAACTTTCATCCCCAGCCAGAATCTCAAGACTTCAGGGGTTTCTGATGTGATGGATGCACTTTAGGTTTGAATTGCAATTCAGGAAATGTGTTATTTCATGTCAAGGCATGACATCACAAATGCAATATTTAGGTGGCTTTGATGTGTATCTTTATGGATCTTGGTGAAAAATTTATTTCAGTCTCTTTGCATAATTCTGTTAGGGATAATAGAATACAAAGAATTAAAAGGGAAGCTATTAATATGCAAAACTCTTCAAATGAAACATGTTCAAAAATTTTAATGAGAAATGAGCTTGATTTTGTTTATCAGATTTAACACTTGAAATGATTACACGAATTTTTTAACCAAGATTTGTAGATGCTGAACTCTTCAATTTTTTCATATTTCCCATTGATCAGGAGCTTAAAATAATTTTTAATAATGACTTATCAACCAATACAAAATGTACAAGAGTAGAAATTATGTTTGTAAAGTATCGAACAGATTTTCCTTGAAAATATCTTAGGCTAATGCACATGGAATCCAAATACAAAGGAACATTTTCACAAGTGTTTTGAACTCATGAAGCTGTAATTTTGGGAATGTGTATGCATTATTGGAGTGGCCATCATGCAGTCACCAAAATGGATCATACGTCACCTAAGAGCCAAGAATTCAACACTTATCAAGACTTACCAAGAGTCAGGATACCACCGGCTGTTGAGCCTGCCAGGAACACCTGCCTTCTAGTCCTCATTTGACCTTTCTAGACTTCACCTTGACTGTGTCCTATGCTCTGTGCCCTTCTACTTAGGCACATGGGATATGAACTGTTCAGCAGCTCCGAGTCCACTGAACTTGACCAAAGAGGTGTTCTACCGTCTGCACTAAATTCCCCTGGCAACCATCTGAATGAAGGCCCTGTTGCTTTTGTGAAGTGCTCGATGATGCTGTTGCCTCTGGGGACAAGTGAGTAACTCATGAGGTACTAACTTTAGGTGTGGTGGCTTGATGACAGAGACTGTGGTGGCTTGGGGACTTGGAACACTCCAGGCTGTCCTGCCGCTGAGGCCTGAGAAGATCAGTCTTTGCATTCAGAGCATGCTGGTGAAACAAGGAACTAAAGTGGTAGAAAAACAACAGCAGGGCTCTCATCAGTTATTGGTACATCTCCAACCACTGTTATGAGAATCTGGCCACATAGCAACTCTTTCATGAAAATAGCAAAACACACTACCTGCACCAGCAGGCATGGGGTCAAGAGTTCCTCTTTCAGTGACAGCAGAACAACACTTAGGACCAATTGCTACAGGCAAGGGACAACTTCTGGCTTAAAAGGCGAGGACTCTGATCTTGCTGTGAACTCATGTGTGAGTCTGATTAAAGCCTTGTCTGAGCTCATTTCTCTGTCTCGAGTCTGTCCTTCCTTCCTTCCTTTCTTCCTTCCTGCCTTCCCCTTCCTTCCTTCCTGCTTTCCTCTTTCTCAAACTATTTTGCTTAAAGGCAAATGGGTAAATGTCCACTTTTTGGAGGGGTGGTGGGGTGGTGCTGTGTCTGGGGTCTGTAACTCCAGTAGGAAAGTTCTGGATCAGAGTTTCTTGAAATTTCATGTGCATCAGAATCACCTGAAAGACTGCTGGGACCCATCTTCCTTGTCTGATTGAGTAGGTCTTGGGTACCGCTGGAGAATTAGCAAGTCTAAGAGTTCAGGTGATGTGGATTCTTTGTTGAGTCACACTTTAAGAGCTTTTGTGTGTGTTGGGTGGGGGTAGGGGGAGATACAAAATTCCCCTTCCATCTGAGGTTCTCCAGGGGCTGGATGAACAACCAAATTAACATCAGACAAGATTAGCAGGAGAAGAGACCAAATTGAATGATACATGTGGAGAATTTACAGGACTGTAATCCTAAAGTAAAGGGTTAGACAAAAGACTTACATACTGTGCTAAAGAAAGGGAAAAGGACCTGAGGCGTCAAAGACAGGGAGACTTCATATGACAAAACCTTGCCTCTAGACCTTTGCCTTGCTTTAAGATAGGTTTCTCTGATAATAGGTTGTTTCTAGAGATGATCCTGTCTAAGTATCTACGATAAGGGTAATAGCTATGGGTCTTTTTTTTTAAATTATTATTTCTAAAAATTTTTATTTAGTTTTTTATTTTTGTTGCCTCCTCCCCCAGGCCCCCCCCCCCCCCCCCCCCCCCCCCCCCCCCCCCCCCCCCCCCGCAGCCCTGGTCCCAGGTCCTTGGGATGTATGTGGACTGAACTCGGCTGCAAGTGGTGACCCTGACCAATACCAAGGTGACACACGACACACGTTAGAAAAGTCCTCTCTGCATAGTTTTGGGGGTCCGGACCTACAACTATGGAGCATGGAGTTCAAATAAGATTTAATCTAGTTTTCTACTTTTCTTCAATATTGTTCTAAAGTCATCTTGCAAAATGTGTGCCCTCCAGTCTGTAAGAGGTTTTGTAGTATACAAAAGATTTTTGCCATTCACACATGTAAGATGTACACTTTTGAAACTATGAGAGCAACCCTAATACAAGCTTTTTAATTTTGCTGAAACCCAAGTTGAATTTCTTGTTACAAAAGCAGCCCTGGGGGTGGGGATGGGTGGGTGCCATTGGAGAAACTGGCAGTAAGTAGCTGGTGAGTGCCTTTACCCCAAGATTCATTGTCAGCAGGTCAAACCAGCTTGATTTGCAGCTTGGGCTTCTGTGCCCTTGAAGAGAATGACAGCCTGGGGCTCTGCTGACTGCCCTAGGGAAGGCTTTGCTAACAAAGGGGTGAGGGTGAGGGAGAACTGGGTGGAGAGTGTGAGTTTGAGTCCTAGGACAGAACCTTCCCAGAGTTTTAGCTGATTGAATCCAGGTAGGAATGTGCTTTCCTTTGTCTTTCAATTTTCAAGAAAATCCAGAAATCCACGTTTTTATATGAACCCCCTCTTTGAAATGTCAGCTCTCTGAAGGCCCCACAAACTCATTTGCAAGCTAATTCTGAATCAACTTTTACCATCCACTAATGCCTTTGATATGAGCAATAGTGAAGCGTTTGAAACACAGCCTTCCTGAATGTCAAAATTCACTGTTAAATATTGTAAGGGTTTAGTTTCATTGACATATGGGACTGCCCTTTACCACCAGTTTGATTTTAATGAAGGAAAAGAAGCGGACTTCAGAGTTTCCTTCTTGGGTTAAGAGATGGAGTAGGAGGCTTTACAGAATAACTGAAACAAACTTAAAAAAGCATGTGTTCTATGGCACAAAATACCCTATCCTGTGCCAAGCAGAGATGGTTATTCCCGAGTGGCACCTTATCATTATTCACATTCTTTAACTAGCCTGACAATCATTTTGGGAAACAAACCTCCAGTTGCCAAAAGTAGATCTAATTTTCCTCAAGGGAAACACTTTGCCATTAGAATATTTTTATCCCAGGGCCCACTTTCCCTGATGATGACTGAGGTGTTTATGGTCAGTTCCCAATTATGCAGAAGCAGGCTGTTGGATTTTCTTATAAATTCTCCTTTCCTTTTTAGAGCTCTTAGCCCTAGCACCAGGGGCCTGGCAGACAGAATGATAGGATGTGGTTTTACTAGCAGTTCTTTCAAGAGTCAGGTCGAGAGGCTCTTAGAATCGAAGCCCTAATTTGAAGTTAGGGTTTTGGCATTTTTCATTTATACATTTTCCTGCCAGCCCTGCTTTCATTTAAGTAGCTGAGGATGACCAGGATTTGTGTTTCTTCCCTTTCCAAAACTCCCAGGATTTTTGGTGATTTGCCTGGAGAAAGAAAAAATTCCAATTTTTTTTTTTTTTTTTTTAAATAAGGGGAAGCAACTGACACTGGATGTCGGGAATAGCTAAGAAAGGGTCCATCTGTGGAGGAGCCCATCATGTCTTTGGCAAATCACTTCATATCGCTAGGTCTCAGCTGCTTCACATAGAAAAGGAATATAATGGGCAAGGTGATTTCCTCCAATAGGCTCTGGGGAACTCCAGCGTTTCCACCCAGGGCCTCCAAGAGTTGGGGAGGGACAGCAGACCTCTGCCACTTCATCTAAAGCAACTCTGCTTTGATCCCCATAAAAGTTTATGCTGCAAGGAGTTTGCAAATCACAACTCTTAATAAGCTTTGTAGCAAATTTAAAGCAACTCTATTCAGTCATCCTGGAAGTTCCCCAGGAAGTCCCTCCTCCTTTTTGGTTGACTTGTCAGTCACTCTTCATTTAGAAACTCTTGATAAAGATGGCTTCTGTCTTAAATGCACTCAGTTACTTGAGAGCAGAGATTCGGTTCACACTATTCTGAGCTATGAACTACATGGTCCTAAGCAGTGAATAGAAACATATTTGTTGATGCTCGAAAGTATGTTTTTGTAGTCAATGTCATCATTCATTAATTAGCATATTGGTATCAGTATCAGTCTATACACCTGTAGGAAAGGAATACAATTTTAGTTTCGTCTAATGCAAATACATTTTTACTGATAACCTCTACCAGGCTGAGGAGAATTTAATCTTGGTCAATTGTGTTCTTCCCTTAGTGCTAAGGGGTGAAGTGTGGGTAGAGGCATTCTAGATCCTGGCAGAGATTTCAGATGTTGCAGACAACCCTGGTGTGTGCGCACATGACCCCGTCGCGTGGCCCCTCATTTATTCCTCTTGTCTTTAAGAAATTATGTCCCTTCTTCCTGCAGGCCAAGAATTTGTTGTCTACTCTGCTTTTCCAGAAGTAGCACTAATGCCCTGAAGTGAAATTTCTGCCTGGAAACTCTCTCCCAGTATTTGTTGATGTCCTGAGTTCTCTTTATTTCCCCAGGAATTCAACTCTTATAGACTAAAGTCATGGAAATTCTAATGTTTCTCCTTTCAGTTCCTGGTAACCTTTGGAGATGAGCTCAGAAGGGCCCATGTATTGGAGCAAAGGATGGAGACAGTGTAGTAGGGATGGAAAGGAAGAAAAGTTGACCCAGAGGAAAAATTAGTTGGATGGCAGATATTGAGTTACATGAATTTTGCAAATATTATGATGTTCTTAGAAGCTGGTATTTCGTCTTAAATATTCGAGTGAATTCTATACCCTGTCCAAGAAATATTCCTTTTACCTAAATATAATGATGCTTCAAGATACTTTACAGTAAATTACATACATCTCAATCTTTAAATACAATGGCTACATCTAGAAAGATGCTTCACGTTACATTATGTATCTTCAGGCATTACGTCACATGCCCCTCGGGTGTGTATGCCCTTGTGTGTCTCAGACAGAGATGGCAGCAGGATTTCAAGGAAATTCTAGTTCAGTCCAGGCTATATGTGTTGGGAGGGAAGAGGTAAAACAGAGGCAAGAAAGACCATGTTTAGAAGGAATAGAGTCACCAAATGATGTGATTAATTTAGATACAACATCAAAACCGATGTCTTTTTTAGCTTCTGAGGATAAATGAGGTAATATTTTCATTTAGCTTTTAATTTTCTCTTGTTTCGATGAAACATCTTTGTTGCAAGTTATCAGTCTTGATTATAATGAAAATTATTTTATTGATTATTTCAATAATCTTAAAAAAATAAGCCTTTAGAGGAAAATGAACTTTCTTCCAAATTTTAATATAAAATGAAAGTTAGATAACATTAAAAATGTAAAATTTCTTCTTATTTCAGAGCACTCAGATACCAATCTTCACTTGTCCTTAAAAACTTACGGTTCAGGGAAAAATAATGAGGAGAATGGGAAACTTTAAAAATGAGCAGTAACTCTCACTTGATTGCTTTTATCTGAGAACTAGGCTATTTTCTCACATGGGTAATCAGACTTAGAGCTAAAAATAATGTGAAGAGTCTACATTCCAGTGAGTTTGCCAAGACAATGAGGAAGCACTATGGCTGCTTAGACTCATGGGCAGATGTAAACTTAAAACAGTGGGGCTTACATAATTAATGGAAACCAGTGAGCAGTTATGTGTGGATGAGATAATGCAACTCATTAGTAAGTCTGGGGGAGAGCTCTGACTTTACAGAATGCACAGAGAAAACAATAAGATCCATTGACTTCTAAGGTTTCCGAACTACCCAGAAATAATGATGACTTACATGTCTTTTCACTGTAACAAGTAACTGGCTTTCTGAAAACCAAAACCAAAATCAACCAAGCCCATTTTATTAGACTTCAGTGCTAAAATGGAATGAGAAGACGCCTTCTTGGGGTGAATACTTAGGAAGGTGGAGGTCTTCCATCTCTGGAGGGCTTGCATGAGAAGAGGTAGTCCATCAAAACTTTGAGAAGCCGTGATGGAGGAAGACCCAAATTCGTTGTGAGCTGTGAGACACAAAACCTCTCACGCACATTCCCATGGAGAAAATAAGCAATAAGGAACCAAGGTATGGCGTTAGACTTCTACATTTAAAATAAAACATTGAGTCTTCAAAAGACTACCATTTCTTTCTCGCTACAGATTCATGCCCTAGCCAGAACTAAATTCTGCTTAAGAGTTTTTGAACTATAGTTTGTTTAAGAAGCAGGTCCAGGAATACTGATGCTCAGTGTATTTTTGTTTTAACCAAGGAGTGAATGGAATGTATTTCTGTCTCTGCTAGAGAACACTCACTCTGTTCCTGACTCTCCTGTGGTGTGCTGCTAGCTTCTCCCATAGATTGTGGGAGACAGAGCACTGCTTTGACCAGTCAAATCTTGACTAAATGAGAGTGCTTATTTTCAATAACCTGCAGAGTTCAGGGCTTCACTTATTGTTCTAGACAGACATTCGTCATGAACAGAAGAGAAGAGTTAAGAAAAGAGTAAAAGAAAAAAATAAAGCGCGGAGGAGATTGAGATTGTATTCCCTTTGAATTAACTTCAAATTAACTTTAGCTCACAGAGCAAACAAGTCATTATTTTCTTTCTCCCTAATAAAATAACCTACATCTTTCCAATATCATGTTATTATCTTAAAGTGAAATAGTATAAAATAACCATTGTGTACTCATTAAAAACAACACACATAGATTTTCCCAACTCATCTCTTTATCGTGGAATAATTGCAACCTAAGAGTTCACAACACAGTTGAAAATTAGCCACAAGCTTTTGGAATTCTAATATTACTTTGTAAAAGGAGTTTTATAATATTATGAAACTGAAGTCCGGGGCCTGAACTGTATGATCCCTTGTGAACCCTTTTGGTACCACTGGTCAGCATTTATTTTGCAAATGTTGTGATTAGATCTTTTGAAAAACTTAAAAGAAACATGGGTTGCAGTGGAAAATAATACAGCTCTCTTAACAGAGATCCATTTGATTCTAGTATAGGTTGCAGGCAGTGTAGAGGAGAACAAATTTTTATTGTATGCTATTTTCCTAAGAGCTAGAGATATGGGTGAACATTTCTTCTTGTCTTTATGGAGTCTACATTACACATATGTGCATGTAAATATACACACACAAACACACACACACACACACACACACGGTGCTCCAAAGACCAGCAAATCAGAACAGAGACATAGAGAATGATGTCAGGAGGGATATTTCAGATAGAGCTATCAGTAGGTGGCATTAGAGCAGATACTTAAACGAAGTGGAGGATTTAAAACGTTTATAGGATACTGCACACATTCTGATATTAAATATCTGTATAGGTGTGCCCTGGTGGCATCATTGTAGGGCTACCAGTCGTAACCCACATGTATCCCAAGGACCCAGGTTCGAGACCCGGGGCTAGGGGGAACAAACAAGATGAAAAACTAAATAAAATAGATTAAAAAAAATATATATGTAGACACATGCATGTACACATAGAAAGAAACGTGAGAAGACTTCTACATTTATAATGATTTCTCTGGGTGGTGAAATAGAGGTGATTTTTAAGTTAAATAGCTATTACATTTTCTAAAATTTTGACATTATTTGTGTATTGCTTTTATATTTAGAATTTTTAAAAATTATGAATACTTAGGAGGGAAATATTGTTCTTGGACACTTTATTGTCCTTATAATACCATATTGTTATAAAATATTGTTTGCTATTATTGGATATTTGTGATGAAGAACTAAATAGCTTTTGTAAGTGAAAGAATTTTGTGACTAATACACAAGGGCTTGTCCTTTTCTTTTTCTTTCACCTTGATTTTGTGACAGTGATACTATCTGCAACTTAATGACAGCTCTGGTGATAATATATTATACTGCAGTCATATAAGATACCATAAGAAGAAAGTGAAATGTGGGATGATTTCACTCATGCTAATAACTGTTAGAAGGTTGAATGAGGTGATTCTGAATTCTTGGCATCGTATAAATGTCAAACAACAGAGGACTGTGTGAATGTGTTGAGTCAAGTATTGTCTTCTTTTGGCGATATTGATTCTAATCTGACCATTTATTTTAATGCCAGGAGATTTCTTAGGTCAAAAATTTCAGTTCTGTATCTGGAAATGGTTATGGGGAGAGCCTCAGTTCTTTGGGAAGGATTTAGGTGGTGTGCTAGTCCTCCTTTAAATAATGACTAGAAATCATTTGAAGAAGTCACGTGAGAAACATTATAAAAGCCATCATGGATAACGATGGAGATAGGTACTGTATACAAAAGTAAATACTTCTATAGCAAATACACATGGACCTGTGTATGTGTGTTTATTTAAAGTATTGAACAGACTGAGATTCTTTTTTTAAAGTTTATGTATGGCAGGTATATAAAAGGATATTAACTATACTTTTCAAGACAGTATGTTTTTGGCCTTAGAATAACTGTACAGAGACTCAGAAGAAAATAATATGCCAAAGTGGTAAAGTCATTGAGGCAACTCTGTATGTAATTCAAGTAAAATGAAAACAACTTTCCCCCAATCGTGTCGAACATGTTTGTTTCCCCCAATGACCCAGACAATTGCCATAATGCTTCATCTCATTTGGGCGATGGAGATCTCATTTTTACATTTTGTAGAACACATGGGGATAGTGTGTGTAAACTCCTTTCTTTAAGCAATTTTCCAATGAGAAGGAGTAACTTGCCCCAAAGTTGTTGGGTAAACCACAGATATGACTTCTGTCAGAGGCCTTTGGAAGAAGAACTTAAATGCAAGTTTTACTTTCTCCTTATCTAGTGGCAAACTATTTCCATCTATTCTGGTGACCATGATCTGATGAAAATATATATATATTTTTTTAATGAAGGGAAAAGCACAATATCTTTGCAACATTGTTTTAACATCTGTCTGTTTTTGAGAAGTTGCATGGCCAGGTCACCCTGATATTACAGAATTTACTTAACTGTGAGAAAAAAAAGAAAAAAGAAAAAAGAACGAGAGCTATGCCACTGGTACGATTTCCAAATGGTTAAGTCATGGAGGCAAAGGAGAGGTTATGAACTCTTGAAGCAGAGCCTGCACATTGGTAGCCTTTTGAGGTGGGCTTGGTAGCAGGCACCTAAGAAGGTTGTCAGGACCCCCACAAGAGCAAGCCTTAGGCCAGGGATCCAAGGTCAGGTATCAGGACAGTGAATTGTCCCTGGCGCCACCCGGCTGAGCAAAGGAATGCAGTCATCTGGATGGATAAGGAAAACCGATGGACCAATCTGAAATGAGGGACGTGTCCTACATGTAGTAAGTGACCAGGACGGACTCTCTGCACAAAGGAACAAAGGAACGGCCATGACTGAGGAAGCCCACCAATGACTTCAAAGGACAATGTTCCCTTGTCCCATTGGGAGCTGAAGGCTGGCCTGGTGACCCTCTCTCCATGCCCCTTCCTCACCATGTATGTGGGTTTATTCATTAGAAACCCAGGTTGCTGGCACGGTGGGCTGGGTCTGGACCTCCCTTGTTCCCGTCCATTCCTTTACCCTCTAATTAAATCTCTGCTCACTCACTCGCCTGACTCTGTCGTGGGTTCTTTGAGGGACCTGAAACCCACAAAGGCTTATCACTCATGTTGAATCTTTCAGTACACCCAGGAGTATTTTTTGGGCTGTTGTCAAAGTAAAATACTTGAATGACCCCTATCTGGTCTGATTGTTTACAATCTCCTCGAGGTTGCAGTATTCTTGAATTGTACTTAAAACACATAAATCTCCCTTCAAAGGTCCTTTTGGAGGCTGAAGTGCAGCTAGGGAACTTTAAATGGAAAGGAGAAGTAATGTCTATGGAGACCTCTCACATGCGGGTATTGCAATTTGCTTAAATTGTAGCACAATCTAGACAAAGGCATGAAATCATAATGATCAATTAGCTAAAGGAAAAAGGGCAAGCACTGCCTAAAAGACACTTTTGTAATCACCAAAAAGCTTATTTACTTGAGGCTACATAGAGGATGTAACTTGGAGAGCAGTAATTTGCAATTCTACCCCTCTTCCCACAAACAAACAAACCAAACCAAACCACAGACACTTTACCCCTAATCTCACTGGCTAATTGGAATGTCTACAGGGGCTCCAGTTTGGACAAGAGTAACATTTGTGAGGTTAATTAAAGGTGACCTGACTTGACTCATTCTTTAAATGCTTCAATTCTTCGAGTATTCATTGAGGCTTTCCTTATTTCCCTAATGTGTCATTTATATCATAAAAATGCACCTTTGGCATTTTTAATCCAAATTATCCTTCTGCACTGAAACTCGTAATATGTCAGACTGAGCTGGGTCCCATATATCTTTTGTTTGGCAGGAACTACTGGAGTGCTTAATGAAGGCTGCGTTGGCAGACGCCTCATTGCGTTAACTTGTCTGGACACAGAGTGGTTGGTTTCTGTCTTCTCCAGAAAATGGCTCTCTATCCAGTGTTTTTTAAATTGTTGCTTCAGAGCCATTGCCGACTTCCTTTTTATATGGAAACGTGTTTTCTTTTGGCTTCCCTGCCAGCAATTCATGTCGCATTTCATGACTTGATCATCTTTCCTTGAACCATTTGGGGGAAGTAGGCATCTGCCTTTTGCCACCAAACACTGCTTTTGAAGTTTAAGTCAATGCCGAGACTTATAATGAAAATGAAGTTAATAGTTGAAAGAGGCTTTCCCACAGATGACACCAATGTTACTTCTCTTAGGATCTAATTCTATTATACTGGGCGATGCAGCTTCCCTAATGCACTCACACCCACACTCAAGCATTGTCTAAACCTTTTCAGGAGTCATTTCTTCCTGAGAATCAGAGGCACTATTGTACTTGGGGTATTATTGTAGTAATAATGAATTCTGAATTTCTTTTTGTTATGTTTGGCAAAATCATGCTTATGTTGACACCTCTCTGCTCAGCCTGTTGGCTTATGTGTTTGACCAAAAGTTCCTTGTTGAGGCGCATTATTCACTTGCTGTTGATGTTCCATAAAGACTGTAATGTGAAAATAAATACTAGTATATTTTTTTGTTTCTTTTTTTTTTGCTTTAAAAAAACTTAATCTGATGCATTTGGAATATAATTTGTGGGTGAAAAAGTTTAAGAACTATTAGAGAAATATATGCTTATGTAAGGAGCAACTTGAAGAAGGTACAGTGAAGAAGAAGGCACGTGGGGTCAGGACAGGCAAACTGAACAAAAATTTGTAACCGAAATGGAATGCTACTAGGGCCTATGTGTCTTCCCCATTCTGAGGTGTCCTCCATGTGGAGGGCACGACATTAGCTGTCTGACCTCTCAGCCCCTTTCCCACTCTGCAGCAGGGGGAGTTAGCATGACCTCTGATTGCTGAGGTGGGGAGAAGTCCATTGCTTTCTTCTCTCAGGAATGGGCTTCTGAGAGCCTTTCTTCCCTGTATCTCCATGTCAGACATCTAACAGAGGCAGATCCCTGGGCACGCACGTATGTAGAATGGAGAAATCTTTCTAATTTGGGGGTTCAGTATTATAAAGTTTAACTTCTCTTATAAATGGTTTTATAAGGAATAAAGTCAAAACTTTGTCAGTTGTATGACAATGTCTTTGTCTTATTTCTCAGTTGGTTAAGTATCTGGGAAGACGCCCTCTAAAAACCCAACAAAGATTACTCAAACAAATGTCCTAAGTCTGCCATTCTGACCATGAGAGAGTGGTTGGAGCCAGATTTGCTCTTATCTCCAAGTAACCAGAAAATTGGAAAACATAAGGAATAGCTGTTCTAGACATTGGACAACAAGGGCACACAGGCTGTGATTCCTGAAGGAAGAAATTAAATATGGTGCATCATGTGATTGGTGTGGCTGTGTGAAGGCACTTTTCAGGCCTCATTGTGGAGAGGAGAGACTGAAACAGAGCCCGGTGTTCTTGTGAGGTGGGGGCAGATACCATGATTTGTGGAAAACGGGATGACTGGGGTTTGTGGGGCTATGCTAAGAAAAAACACCCAAACCCTCCAGAGATCTTCTGAGGATTCTTCTTGAGTTTTGAGCTAAATATTAAGCTGTGTTTTCATAGTGTGAAACTCCATGAGGCTAGGCAAAGCATAAATGCTGGGAGGTGGCAGTGAGACAATTCTTAATGCTCACAACCAGCTAGACTGGACAGGTCCTGGGGAACACCCCCAGCATTCTCTTGATAACCAAGAATGATGGCATATATCTAAATCGAAAGTAAAAACTACCCTACATTCATTCAAAAAATCTTAAAAACAACCTTTAAAAAGATTAAACAGATCTAGGAAGATCTCTCTCTCTCTCTCTCTCTCTCTCTCTCTCTCTCTCTCTCTCTCTCTCTCTCTCTCTCTCTCTCTCTCACACACACACACACACACACACACACAGAGTACATCCTCCATTTTGAGTTTCAAAAGTCGGAATCTGCTATAGATTTCTGTTTAGATACATGTAACCAGGAAGACTGAAAGCCCCAGTTTGCAGACTACGGGAAGGATCAGCTTTTTGTTCTTTTCAAATCCTCAAGTGATTGGATGAGGCTCACTCACATTATGAAGGGTAATTTGCTTTTCTAAGCCTACTGACTTCAATGTTAATCTCAAGCAAAGTCATCCTCATAGAAACACTCAGAAAAATGTTTTACCAAGTATCTGGGCACTTTGCAGCCCATTCAAGTTGACACATAAAATTAACCACTGCATACAGTAGTATAACATTTCAAATGTTCACCTCCAAAAAAGAGAAAGACTGTTCTATGTAAGAAGAAAACAGGAAAATAGGTCTCATTACCAGGGAAAGAAGATAACAGAAGCTGAACCAGAAATTACAGAAATAACAGAACTAGAAGATGAGGATTTCCATATACTTAATATAAAGATGCTCAGGTTTTAAAGGCAAACATGAAGTTCAGACAGGTGACGAAGGTACAAACTACGTAAAGATGAAGAGCGTGGGGTTGAGGCCTGAGACCAGGGGTGCGGGGGAGAGGAGAACATGAACATAACAAGGAAATAAATAGAAAGTATAAAAAATTTTTATGACTGAAAAACAAATGCAAAATATCAAATTACAATTTTATAAAATAGCTTAAAAGAGGATCAGAACTGAGGAAGAAGATATCAATAGACTTGAAGTCAGAGTAACAGAAACTATGACCAATAAAACAAATAAGAAAAAAAGCTGAAAATAACTAGAACAACTGTGACATGTGGATGTAATATTAAATATTCTCATATGAACTGTAGGTGAAAGAGTTCTCCTGAAAATACTAATCAAGAGAGACACGGACTGCCTGTTAGTATCAAGCAGTGTGACCTACAGGACAAAGAACAGAATCAAAGATGAAAGAGACATTTCATAATCATCAAAGAATCAATTTATCTAGAAAGTAAACTAACCTAACTTGAATATATCCAATAACAAAGGTTTTAATTACAGTAAGCAAAATTTAGCACAACTGAAAGTAGAGATAGAAAGTTCAACCATTAGTTGATTTCCACACTTCTCAGTAACTGATACAGCAAGGAGAGAAGAAACCAATGAAGATTTTACCTACTTCGTATTTATAGAAGACTATACCTAATAGAGGCAGATCACACATTTCTTTCAAGTGCACATAAAACATTCACCAAGTTATATACTGGAGCACAAAAAAAGTCTCAATGAACCTCAAAAGACTCAAATTATGCAGTATATCATATCAGAATTAGTTAGAAGTCAATTATAGAAAGATGTACGGACAATATAAAGATATATGAAAATTAAATAACATGCTTCTAAATAATTCATGAGTCAAAGAGGAAATCTCAAAGAAAATTAGATAACTTTTTGAGTTGAATGACAATGAAAGCACAATATATCAAAATTTGTGCAGTGTTTCCCAGCTCTTCCTTCTGCTGCCTGCCTGTCTTCATCACCAATGGATCAATGTCTCTGCTAACCAAGTTATTGTATGTGATCTTTCTGAATTGTAATTTCTTATTTATCTCCCCTCCTATCGTATAATATTTATCCTTGTGGGTAAAATTGTTGTGTCTTCTTTTTGACAGCCTATTAGGAAGATTCTGGAATTATTAATTATGTGGGAAAATATACAAAGAAAATAATGTAAATATAAATAATATCTGGTAAACATTCAATAAATACTTGTAATAATTAATGTACTTTATCTGTGACTAGTTATTTTCATATATTACTTTCATAACCTATGAAATTTTTTCCCTTATTCTATGGACCAGGAAAATATATCTGCTTTATTAATGTGTTGGTGTTGTGTTGAAAAGATTATGAAGAAAAGTTAAATGCAATAGTTTCTGAATATTTAATTATCTTTTTCTTTGTCTGAAAGAAAGTTTGGTCATAGAATTTTGGATATTTGCCTGAGAATCTATGATGTAAAGACCACAAAATTGGGTGCTTTTGACTGCATAAACCATTTTGCCTTTCATTTCTGTATTATTAAGTTAAAAATGCCTATTCTTTCCTGCTCCTTATTATGAATATTCAAATGGTCAGTACTAAAACTACACCAGGCCATCATCAAATGTCCAACACCAGATCCTTATTATGCTAATGACTGACTTGTTAGTGATTAGAAGAGGTCACTGAACCCTTTGGCATACTTTTGTACAATATACTCTATTTTGATGGAAAAATGAAATCAATAAAATAACATTTTGCATGAAGATTTATTAAACCATGTTATAAACATTTGACCCATTTAACTATGTCTGGGATTGAATGTACTTGTTCATCAAAATATGCTGGTGAAAGTAGCAAAGAATTTCAGGATATTTAAAAATGATCTATTCTAACAAGAGATTATTACTAACAGATTAAAGATTATATTTTTAATAAATCTGAGCTCTTTCATCTGATCCTTCCTTTTTGTTCTTGATCTTTGCTCCGTGAAGTCAGTGATTGGATTATTGCTATCATTCACTTATTCATTCGTCACATTTGTATTCATTTAGTACATGTCAGAGACTGTTTGGATGGGTTGCAGAGAGGAATATCACAAATCTGTGACACCAAGCGGGGTACAATTATAGGCAGATGTCTCTTTGGAGGCTTCTTTCTCTCTGAGGAAACTTGGGTCATACTCTCTATCCCTACGTGAGGAGAATCTTTGTCCTAGCGTATCTCTGGAGGCCTGTGGATGTAGTAGAGGGATGTCCAAATCACCTCTGGTTGCTCCAATTTGGATGTTTTCTCTTTGCAATACTCAGAGGACACCATATCTGACCCAGAGTTATCATTTTCCCTCAAATAAATGCTCTAATTGCTCTTAGGTTTCTACAGATCTATGTAATTTAGAAAGAACCTTCACTGAGACATTACATTTGTTGCCATGCGATGTCAAAGAATATTATCATTATGATTGCTCCCATCTGCAATCCATGAAGAGAAGGGAGCACATAATAGGACTGGAGGTTTAGAGCCCCTGCCCCAACTGACAGGGACTTGTATTGGGCCAGCGTCTCTAGATCGGTAGAACTCATATGCCAACAGGACGGAGAGATTTCTCTGGACATTTTTGTTTTGTTTTGTTGCTTAAAGATTTTTTTCCTTTTTCCTCCTGGGGATAGAAATATTTTTTTTCCCCATTTTATAGGCAAACCACTTCAATAGAACATGGCTGGCGGCCATATGGTTACATATGAATCCAACAACTAATTGAGCAAAGAAAACTGCTTTAATAAGTTTTGAATATGCCATCCCAGGTAGCACTTTGATGATAAATGAGGAGATGATTGCCAAGCAAGTGATAGGCAACATTTATAAAAAGGTTTGTTCCCATTAGTCATTTAATGATAGTCAAATTATTAGTTACCATCTATTTGAAGTGGCGTCCATGGTGCTTGCAGGAGGTGCTCAACACTTTATATGGATATAATTTTATGGCAAAAATATGGTGTTAATTTTCAAGCAGCTTACAACTGAATGAGTGCTTATATTATTACCCTTATCTGGAACTTCTAGGTCTAGACTTCTGGCTGGCATAGCTTTCAGAATTGCCTTTATGACTGGAGTTCAGAACCAGTACTTCTAGCCAAAGCTAATAACTCTGGAGTGGCTCAAAGAAGGGAACACACAACAAAACAAAACGCAAGCTAACGAAACACATCCGAATCTCAGAAAGGGTTTTTAGGAATTTTTTTTTGGAAAATAAAGCACATCCCAGTTTTTGTTTTATCTCCAATTGTCATCGGTCTGGATGGTTCCTTCAGCTTTGATATCTGTGGATTCAAAGTTGCAGCCTTCTCATCACCATTCTTCATATGCAAGGAGCCCACAAAGTGTGTGGTTAGGAGTCTGTGCTTTTATTTTCTTTGGCGTCAGCAGTGGATAAAAGGGGAAACAGAAACAAGGTATTTTGTGAGTGGTGTTTACATTTTTTTTTAAAGGAAACATGTAGGCAGGATTGAAGGTGAGTAAAGGTAGGCAGAGGGGGAAGAAACATTTTATTTATTCATTTTATTTAGTTGTTCATCTTGGTTAGTTCCTGTCAGTCCCAGTCCCAGGACATGAACCTGGGACTTTGGGATGTATGTGAGCTGGACCCAACCACTACTCCACCAGGGCATGCCGTGGTGTTTAAATTTACTGAAAGGTCACCATTTCATCTCTCTGTGGGGAAATTAAATACACTATGCTATTCAGAGACCTGTGCAGCAGCATTTATAAATACATGGACACAGTGATGAATATTTTCTCGGAATATACTTATAATGGTTTATTTTTGTCCAGTTATAGCACTTCTTTTCTGTCATGTTTCTACTTAATTAGATATTTATTATATGTACCCTAGAAATATAAGTTGATTGAATTTCTGACTGGAAACTTGGGGTCAGGGGTCAAGGTGATACAGAAAACAATTCAAACATGATAGCACCTGCAGAAGTAGTTACACGATACCCAGAGATCTCACTTCTGGAAGGAGATAGAAACATTTCCTCAGTAGATGGATAAGCAGTAGATGGATATTTCTGTATTATTATAACAATTTTTTTTTCACTAAGAGCTGCCCTCCCGTAGGAAATAACAATGGTGTTAGTAAATAAGATTAAAAAGATCACTATAGAAAATAAGCATTACGTATTTCCATCTATAGAGCACAACAGCCAATGGCAAGTAGTCAAACAAGCCTGATGTCATGAAGCAAAGAACAGAAACGGGTTTGAGGCGTTCAGTGTTTCTGAGAGAGTTTTTACCTGCACACCAGTGATGCCAAGAGGTATGAATACCAGGAAAGAGTTAAATAATGAGGCTACCATTCCTGCAAAGCTGCTCTCCATGAATCTCCTGACTTTCAGACAGTTTGGCCTCAGATGGCTCTTTCAATACGTAGAAGTCCTGGCAAGATCCAGGAAGTTTACCAAAGCGTCGGTGCTGTTTTCTGCAGCTGGTGTCAGTGCTCTCACGCATCGCATCGCCATAAGCGTCTGAGTCCCTTCTAGAACACCAAAACATGAAGCCTTCCCATCACAGGAGAGAAGCTTAGAGAAATTCTGGAAAAAGATGAAATGTGAGTAAATACTAGTTTAGTGTCTCTGTAAAATTGGTGTTACACTAGTTATTTCATCTAACTTTGAATTTGAATTCAGACTTAGGAGCAAAGAGTTACATTTTGCATTTCATGACATAATTTCTCTTTGTGGTGACAGGACAATGAGTTGTAATGGGAAGAATTTCTAATATATAAAAAAAATCACCTATCATGGTATCATCTTATTCAGATTTAAGAGATTCCTAAATTTAGGCTGTTTTTGACTTGTATAGTGCTATAAACCCTTTAAGTATAAAATGGGAAAAACTGACAATCAGCTTTTGGGGGCTCTTGTAAAGATTTATGAAATGAAATGAAAAAGAGAGAAACCAATATATTATGATACAATGTTTCTTCAATAAAATTAGTTTAAATAAAAATTTGCTTAATAATAAAAAAAAGGGAAAAATGAATCTTGGGTAGTAGATCTGCTGAGAGACTGGTAGAATAAAGTATGACACTAATATGGCATCTAAGTATTGCCCCTGTTCTTCAGAAGGGGTAGCTAATTTTCAAAGAGCCTTCTGGACATGCCACACCTTAGTAAAAATTTTTATTGAAATGGGTTCGAAGTGTAATCTTTAAAAATATGGAGAAACGTCCTTTACGTGACATTAGAGTGATCTGTTTAAAAGGCAAAATCTGTCATTGTACTTCCGGGCTCCGGTGGCCTAGGGGTCTGGTACACACATATGTCTGAAGGTCCAGGATTCAAGACCTAGGGCCGGGGGAATTACCCATGTGAATAACTAAGTAAAAAGAAATGAAGGGCTTCTTCCTCCACTCTCTTCCTGCCTGCCTGCTTACCTTCATTCCTGCCTGCACCTTAAAAAAAAATTCTACCATGATTTCTCCGCCATATTCAAGACATAGTACCCACCGTCATGATGCAGTTTTGATTTTCCTTTTCCAGCTTCAGCTACCATCACCACAAAATATGCTTTCTACTTCACTTAGAACGAATTTCACAAGTTCCCTGAATTCATCATTCTTCCTAGCTTTCCTGCCTTCACATATATGGCTCCTGATGTGACACATTCTCACTACTTCCACCATCCACTTAGTGAGCTTCTTTTCATCCTTCAAAACTCAGCTTATGTTATTTTCTATGTACCTATTATACCTTCCAATTATCTGAAAGAATGTGATATTAGCTTCATTTCTGTTTCCCAAATGCACTGTGGGTTCCTAATGTGTAGTTACCCTAATCTATCCACCTTTTTATCTCCAGCGCCCAGCTCAGTGTTGCTGGTTGAGTCGATCAATAAATGGGATGAAACTCCAGTATGAATTATGTGATATTTCTCTGGAAGCATTGGAGTTAGGACCCAATAATAAATGAAACTGATTCACCCCTGTAAGGTTTGGAACCAGTTGAGAGATGGAGCCAAGAATCAGGCTCTCGAAGATCAAAGAAATGGCTTCGTTACTGATAAGAGTCTGGCTTGGAGAACATGGCTTAGGTATGTGGCAAGTGGGTCTCCTAATAGAATGCAAAAATTAGACACAAGACTTTCTCAGTTAAGGCGCTCTGTACAACCACAGTCAATATTCCTATTTAGATACTGTTTTGACCGTTAAGTTTATGATTTGACCAAGAACAAACCACAACATATACGTTTGATCAGATTCCAAAAAGGCAGTAGGGGATTTTTGATTCAGACCTGTCTGCTTTAAGCTCCAAACTCATAAATCAGTTAAGCCAATCCTTCTTCCTTAGGAAGAATTAGTGTAGGAGCAGACCAGAAGTGTTTACTTGAATGGATGTTCTTCTATGTAGAAACATGAAAGTAGGGGAAAATAAATTCCCTTTAGTTAACCATCTTCTAGTAATACCCAAGGAAGTACTTCTAGTACTTTCCAAATAGCTTTTCTCTGTCCATAGTATCACTCTTTCACCAGCTCCAAGCATAATTACACATGATTGTAATTTACAGCTGATTTCCCTCAATGAGTAGTCTTCAATCTTGATACTGATCATTCTTGATACAATTTTCAAGTTGGAATAAGTTTTCTAGGAGTCTTTCTTATGTCTCTTTTTATCAGCCAAAGGAGAGAAACTATTTTGCCAGACATTTCAAAATAATCCCAAATGTTTTCTCATTTCATATGTTAATATAGTGAATTGCATAGAAATATTTCTAAACGTATTTATTTTAATTCTTTGTTAATTTTGTTGAAGGAATTTTGCATCATGACATATAGATTTTAGGTGGGTGTCATTGTAATTAAACATCTGTATATAATACATTAAATTTATCACCACCAGTCCATCTCTTCCTGCATTATATAATTAAATTTAAAAATAATTTTACTGAAGGAATATTGAATTATAACAACAAACAGGTTTAAGCTATATGTCATAGTAAATCAACATCTTTATATTTCTAAATTTAGACCCTTTGGATTCTAAGAATAAGGCTGTGCATTCTTCTTACTAGTCACTGCTCACTTTGAATACTAATATCTTATTAATGAAATTTTCAGAATGTGAGGTAACTTTTCCAAATCATTGTATGACTAAAGATTAATTTTGCCTATAGATTTGGAAAGTAATTTGGCTGGGTTTAGAATTTGAGTTTCCAAATAATTTTGGAGACATTGGTCCATTATATTCTGGTATACAGCATTGTAGATGAGGAACTGGCTGCCGGTCTAATCTTTTCAGGTCAGAAATACAAAGAAAAACCTCACAATTTGTTGTGAATTGTAGCAGAAATGAATTAAAGTGGAAGGGTATAGATTCTATCTGAACTATTTGGGTGTGGCTCTATAGTTTTCACTATAATTTTCATACTCTATAGTTTTCACTGGAATACATTCCTCCTATGCAGGATGAAGCAAGAAAGTTAATATTTCTTCTTTCCATTTCATCAGGAGCATCTCATGGAAAAACCCTAAGCTCAGAGAAAAGGGAAGAATAAGAAATTCTTATTGTTGGCGCAGCCTGGTGGAGTTGCAGTTGGGTCCGCTGCCCCTAGTCAGGCATTGTCCACATACATCTTTCTCAAGAACCCAGGTTCATGTCCTGGGTCTGGGGGTGGGGAGAAGGGGAAAAAACAAAGATGAACAATTTAAATAAAGTAAATAAAAATGCTTCTTTCTCCTTTCTCTTCTTACCTACCTGCCTGCTTACCTTCATTCCTGCCTATATGTACTTTTCCTTAAAAGAAAAAAAAAAAAAGAAATTCTTACTTTGAGATGCAGATTAAAGATGATACTACTCTGTCAATGCAGAAGAGAGACCAGAATCCAGGTCTCTTAATTATGACATGTATGTGCTTCCTGTTAGGAAAGGGAATTCCACAAGGACCGAGGAAAACTTGGAACTTTTATTCAATAATAAATAGTCCCTGAGCACTGTTACATTTCCAGGGACTAAAGTAGCCTGAAGCGTGTGGGTATTTTAGCATTTGCTTATTATATTGATCTGTCAGATGTGGGACTTTCAACTACTAAATATCTTTACTCTCCTTTAATTATCTACATATGTTTGAATAGTATTTGTATCTATAAATCTCTTCGTTCCTAAGGATATTTAAAGAACATTTACCCTCGAAACTCAATTTTTCCATATTTATGTTTCCATATTTATTCTATCATTCTGGGGGTTATCTGTGGGATATGAATTTACTACATTTGAGATGAAAAGAGAGTTTTTAATGTATGAATTAGTTAACTCCTTGATTTATGAAATAAAACATGAAGATAATGGCCATATTACAAATTGCACTGTAGGCCTTCATGACAAAGATGTGTGATTTAAAGAAGCAAATCTTGTTCTATTCAGTTGGTCCTTTTGAAACCATATCCCTCATTTGCCATTTTAATTCAGACATTGGCATGTTCAAAAATCTGCCTGGCCATTGGTGAGCATGAAGGAGAAAAAAAGTCACGTAAAATAGAGATGTTCATTGTTAGTCTCTTACGAGAGTGAAAGTGACTAAATTCTAGAAATACATCGTTATCGTAAAAAATGTTACGAATGAATGTTAGTGTAATGATTAGAATGTATGCATCAGATAAAAACATTCAAGATATTAAAATGACGTATTTTGTTACATATTAAATATATTTATTGACCACTCTAGACCTCGTCTCCAGTTGATTACACACTGTAATGAGGTGATTTAGGACTAAGAAGAGCTTTCCGTTCTGATGGTGGACAATCAGTTTCCACTGGAGGGAGGTATTTTTAGAATTCATCTAAGTATATTATAGTTCTCCTATTACTGGGCCATCCAATGCTACTTGGCAGTGCAGGATGTTTCAACAGTTGCTAGAAGTTAGCAGTGATTATAGAACTCTTTGCAATCTGGCAGGGTTATTTTTAAACCGAATCCTAGATAACTCGGAGAGGTGCTGTTTTGTATTCCACACGGCAATCACAGAAACATTTGTCATCTACTTTGCGTGTCATTATGCTGGATTCAAAGTAAAGCCCCTTTCACGACATTAAACCACTGAAAACAGAACCTCAAAGGAGAGACAGTGAGAGACAGAGAGAGACGGAGAGAGAGAGACAGAGAGACAGAGAGACAGAGACAGAGAGAGACGGAGAGAAAGAGACAGAGAGACAGAGAGACAGAGAGAGACAGAGAGAGAGGGAGAGAGAGAGACGGAGAGAGAGAGACAGAGAGAGAGACAGAGAGAGACAGAGAGAGAGACAGAGAGAGACAGAGAGAGAGAGACTATTTTCATTAAAGAGATTACACCCCTCTCATTTAGGAATTCTTTGTCTGGGGTGTGATTTTCTTGCTTACTTTTTGTGACGGGAAACATCTCTGCAATCAGAGCTCTGATGTAATTAACCACCCCCCTCTCCCACCTTGGGGCTCAGTCATTGATGAAACCACCCTATGTGTGATTTTCCAGGACATTCAGGGGAGAACTCTGCATTCATTTAACTTGATGACAAAGCAGCAACATGCTAAATAATGTGATTAAAGTTGTTAAAAGCCAAAATAAACACTTATAATTATCTCAAGAAACACGGTCAGGCAAGTGCGGTCTCTATAATAAAGTGGGACTCGGCGTGCGTCTTTCGTCCTGCTGCCCGATAGATCATAGTTAAAGGTCTGTTAACAGACCCCTGACGGCTGAGCTGGGTACTTGTGGTTTCCTCCAAACCCCGTGGCATAATGTGAATTTATGTGTGAGGTGCAAATTGGAAGTTGCCCTCCATCGGTGCCCTTGGCAGAGCAGAAGGCTTACTGTAGGGCTAGCAGCAGGTAGTCCATTGCTTTGAAATTACCCAGCAGGGTTTCTTCTTGCTGCTCTTGCTGCTTCTGAGACAGGGGTCTTAGATTGTCTGGCCGTGATTAAAATCAAAGTGTAGGCTTCTTTGCTGGGTGCCAGTAAACTTAGGTGAAAAACAGAAACAATCTGGAGTTTTAATTATTTTAAAATGCAATGTAGGCAAGAAACAAAGATGAAAGCATTTTTGACTAATCTATCCCAATTATTCCACATAAACGGATTTACAAAAAAAAAAAAAA